>JAMPIV010018054.1:30000-235000 GCA_024509875.1 Oreohelix idahoensis | reverse complement strand
AATTACTAGTGTAAAAAAAAGTATTATAAATTAATTTTCAAACTTACTATAAAGAGTCAAATAATTTGTGATGTCATCTGCTCGCATTTTGAAATGAACCTTTTCATTGGCCGGAGCGTACTCATCGCGGCATGGACAAGAGAGACGGGAGAACAGCCGATAGCGTTACAGAATCATTAGTGCTAGTATCATTAAAACATGTTTGCAGATACATATACATTTGAACGTCCTTCTCCCCTACTTTTTAGAGCCCAGTCGGTGCTGGGAACCCCAAGACGTTCTCGGTTAACCCAACCTTTTCATATGTTTAGTTCTGGTTGAAGCCTTCTGGCAAGTAGAAAAAAATTGCATGCACTGTTTTATGCTTCAGATCTCATTTCAGGGCAGTAAACTTGTAACTGGTAGATACAGACACAATCGCACTCTAATGAAAACCCACTTTTTTTGACGGGATACAGGTTTATGCGTCCACTCTAAAATGGGATGCACAGGGGTGGCGAAACGTCTATAGTTTTTACATGTACTTTGGCCCCTCTCTCACTCTTTCATACACTCCGGTAGTATCTCTTCATTTTTCTCATTCATCATCCTGTTATTTGGCATATTTATTGCCCTTACATTCTTCTTTTCTGTGACCACTCCTAGACGTATCTACGTTCCGCCAGGTGAACTGTGGTATTATCATAACAATACACAGTCATTATCACCGGTCAGCGGTAATACGTTTATCTCTTTGAGTCGCCGGCCTCGTTTGACAATATGGTCTCGTACGAGGATGAATAGAAAGCCAATTTTGTCTGTCTGAGAGAGCCGTCTGAGGTGTGCGGAAACATAGGCGATAATGAGATAATCGTTTCCGCTAGGCACGTCTCGGTATCATTATTACAGATGCACACGAGAAACACCAGTTTTCAAGTGCATGGTCCAAAAACCAACCTATCATGAAGGGTGATGATGAATGATAATTAGGTTACCTAGCAACCTTTTCTTGACTGTTTCTTCTCTTTTCTTCCTTCTAACAAAAACACTTTTAACATAAACGTAATTGAGAGTTCCTCTACAGTAGTATCTGCCTTGGGACTATCTTTACCTTTAGGGTCGTCCACATATGATATCACGTAGTTTTTTCCATTTTAAATCCCCCCTCCCCCATGTCAATTTTCGTCACAAAATTCAAGATCCCTCTCCTCACCCCCTAACGTGACGTTACAAATTTTTTCCCACTCCCTTTCTTTCTATTTTGTAACCACTTGTGGTGAAAAATTCTAATACCCATATATAAATTAGAACATAAAGGTACAGTAGAACGAAATAATACGATAGGAAGAAGAATGGAGAAAGACCAGTGCTTTCCCAGTGTCGTGAAATTCTACATCCACATATATAAATTAAAAAGTGAATGTAAAGCCTAACACATTAATTCAATAAAAGGGAAAGAAGAATGGTTAAAGACCCATGCTTTCCAATAGCGTACGCCTGTGTTAATAGAACGCCATGCTAGTTGAACAAGAAAACCCCTTTTTATGCTCCGTCTGCATAAAACTACACACGTTCGAAAAATACAACTAGTACTGTGTTTCTTAGAAAACCTTGAGATACGCACCCTGCTTAATGACCTAGATTAATACTAGCATTAATTTCATTTTATACACTGCGTAATGAAAAGACAGATGGACTTAGAGATAGAGAGAGAGACGGAGGAACGCAGGCAATACTACCACAGTCTCGCGATATAAAATTAATGCCACCCCACGCAGGCTTGATTTTTTTTCAAATCGACAGTGATAAAAAACACTACCAATACGAGGGTTAGGCTTAAAAACCTGTTTAATGCTTATTAGTAAACATGACATTATACTGTTTTATGTCTGAAAGCCTGACAGTACCGAGACACCACATCGTATCGAAGTGAATGGGAGGTAGAAGAAAATGCATATTTTGAACGCAGCCACTTAGCTCCATTAAATTTATATATTTGGGTTCCTTAGGACTTGCTGACAAAGAATATGTTAAGTGTTACGCAAATAGTCTAGGAATTAACAAATTATAGCCAAAATAAAATAGGAGGTTGTCTGACAGCACCAAATCATAATCGCACAGTGGCATGTTTTGAAACCACCATTTTACGGGAAATAGGCCACCATGTTAAATCCGATTTGATTGGCGGGAAGTATATGTAAGGCGAACCATGATTAGTCGGACTGCAAATACTATTTTTGGTTGTTAGGGGAAACGTAGGAAGGGTAAATTTTTTCAAAAAAGCTTTGTAAACATGGCCCTATTGGCTAGACCCGTTGATATAGTCAATTAGGAGCGTCTGTTCAGTGCCACATTTTAAAATAAACTTACTAAGAAACAGTGCGTTGAGATCCAGCTCATATTTTTCTAAATAAAAGCCTGGGACAGAGGCAGATCGGAATTTGTGCCATAATTCATCGCCAGTCAACGTATTTGTTTATTATTTCCATGAATTGTGGTAAGATTGACATATTTGATATCTTCTGATGAAAATTTAATGTGAATTGATAATTTATGTATGTATATGTGTGTGGTTCAGTAGCAAACATGAGGCAAAGCCTAGATACTGCTCCAACCTGAACAAAACTTGTCGGAGAGAAGTATATCTGCATGGGATCGCCAAATAGTACACTGACACCTATCTTATTGACTAGAAGGAACTAATGCTGGAATTGCAGAGGCGTAGTAACCATTAGGGAGAAGAATACTGGTGTAAATTGTTTCAGATGAAGCTAGCAGTTGGCCTACCGCTCTGAACTCAGTGTTTGTTATGTATTGTGTTCAGTGTGGAAATAGATTATAAATTAGTTCTGAAGTAGGAGGTACAACCTTCTTGTTTCAGGGACTGTGGTCTTAACTTATTGAAGCAGCACCTGGTCGGAGTTTTGCTGAATCCAGAGGCTGATAGCATACCCCTTGGTCCAGATAGCGACCAGTGAGGTGTCGCAAGAACACAGTGAAGCAAAGCGAGCAGAGGAGACTGTTTCCTGCCGCCATCACAGAAGATAAGATTATGTGGCCAGAGTAGCTCAATCTTATGTACCCCCCTCTAAAATTGACAGTATATTAAAGACAGAGGGACAATAAATTGTTTCAATTGACAGGAACTGTGAACTTTTCCCAATACTATTTCCACCATAAGCAAACACTTGAAGTCATGATGACAAACAACAACCAAGCTTGAACAAGCCAGTATTACCTCATAGTACTACTTCACAACTTACACACATAGAATAATAATAATAAAATAATAAAATATGTCAATACAAAGATCATATCTATAAATTGTGTACATACAACTTGTAATTACATTTGATTGTGATTCCTGGTTCACTGTGTAGTTGAATCAGGATATCTAATATTTGAAGGAATTAATAAATATATATTTTTAAACTTTAACACTTGACTCATTTAAAATAGTCTTATAGAGTGTTCTATGTATGTGAGTGTCACAGTGTTGTAAAGTATTGTGGATTAAATTAAAGTGTTTATCTGTCTGTTGTTGTTGTGACATACACTTCATCATTATCATAACCCTAGACATTCAACGTAGTCATCACAATAGCCCAGAATAAGTATGGCTGAGGTCTAAATGTGGTAGCAAGTAAAAGCCAGTATTACCTCATCATAATACATCACAACACTACACTTATATTACAATACTATTATAGATCTGGATAAAGATCTTTTGTATAAATTTTTGTACATAAAAATTGTGCTTACATTTGATTGTGATTCCTGATTCACATTGTAGTGGGATCAGGATATCTATATATTGAAAAGTTAATACATTATATAAAATTTAACACTTTACTTACTTAAGGTAAATCTTTAAAGTGTTAGGTGTTTGTGATTGTCATAGCGTTGTAAATTGTTGTGAATCTTAACTTAGGTGTTTATCTGTCTGTTGGTTGTTGTGAACTTGCACTTCATCACTATCATAACCCTAGAATAAGTCTGATTGAGGTCGAAATGTGGTAGCAAGCAAGGTCCTCTGTAATACACCAACCTTATTAGATACAGAGACCTTCACAGCTGATCTCAGTCAGTACACTAAGTCCCCTATAAATATTTATATAATCCCAACTCACCACACCACTGAAAAGCAGCATCGGAATCGAATGTAAATTAGTTACTTAGTCATCATTGTCAGCATCACCTTTCAACGCCCTAAGGTGCGTATGCTTTATAATAAGTCTTCCTGTCACGTGCCATCAGCTCAAGGTCTTTCCATATCTTCTTCATCCCCTTCGTGTCTGTCTTCAGTTCTCTTCTCCATATATTCCTTGATCTTCCTCTGCCTCTCTTACCCTGGAGAGTCTGGAACAAGGACTGCCTGGTAAAGCTATCAGCAGGTTTGCTCAATGTGTGTCCTATCCATCTCCAGCGTCTTTTTCTCATGTCTGGTTCTTCCGGCACTTGTCTGGTTCATGTCATCAGTTCCACATTAGTGATCTTGTCTGTTTCGTGTCATCAGTTCCACATTAGTGATCTTGTCTTACCTCTACAATCTGTCTATTTTAGGCAAGCACCCATTTATGAGAGTGTCTATGGTTAGATCGTATGCCTCTCAAGGTAGCGGGTTGAAAACATAGTGGTGTCACACTACAGTCCACCAGCTGTAAATGGATACCTGACTCTGCTCTTGGGTCAGGAAAGGCAAAGGCAACAAGAAGGGGAACTGGTTGCCTCATCTCTCGAAGCTTGATCCAATATTGTAAAGTCTCTAATATTTCACCCCCCTACGGCCGTGTCTGTTATGAGGCTGCCTTTTTTTTAATCCATTTGTGAAAGTCTGAAGCGTTTTTGGTTGTTTTTTTTCCCCCATGTTCAGAGCCATACAATAGGACTGAATTGGCATTTGAATTGAAGATTCTGATTTTTATGTTTGACTTGACTTCTTTTGATCTCCATTCATGTCTTGATCTCACTAGACTGTTGTTGCAATGGTGATAACGTGTTGCTGTTTTTTAATATCTTATTTTACACAGTACAATCTATTTAGTCTGCATTTTGTATTTTAAAGTGTGTATTACATTATTTAATAAAAAGAGAAAGAAATATAATTAAAAACAATTTAAACCAGTTAAAAGTTATAACAGCTATCTGATATTTCAGCTTAGATTAATATATTAATATAAGTCGTCCATGAAGGAGTTAACTATTTCGGGTAAAAGTTAACTATTGCGGATAAAACTATTTCAGGTAACAGTTAACTATTGCGGATAAAAGTTAGCTATTACGGATAAAAGTTAACAATTTCGGATAAAAGTAGAAACGATTGTGACTCATAAATTTTTGTGTGATGTCACATGTTTCCAAACACCCCCTCCCCCTATCGTCTGACGAGACAAAGATAGAATAGAACTAATACACCCTCGGGCAGTAAAGACGACTAATATAAGGTTGTGCGTGGGGTGGCAACCTCATCATATACAACAAACTGCCACAAACACCACCACTGCTTGGTGCAGGCTTCCTGCAATGGGACAAACTGCACTGGTGTCTCTATGCTCCGTATGCAGCGCAAAGGAAAATGATGATGGATAGAAGGAATAGAAGAATAATAGTAAACAAGCAGGACACTTTTATGAAATAACAGAAGAAAGTATAGAGAGAGAGGAAGAAGGAATATGATTGTTGAATCAAGCAGCCGTAGCTCAGGAGAGACAATACTGCCTGGGTGGCCATAACGAGGCTTGCGCCCGCCTGTGGCTCCGTCTCTCATTTGTAATGAGAAATTTGTAAATTTTTTTAATATTTCATATTTTTACCACAGAGATGCTACAAACAAATTACTAGGACGGTGAGATACCAGTGACATTTATTTTTAAGAGAATTTTGTTTAAATTTGACATATATATACGTATATTCATATTTTTCTGCAAAAATATATGGATGGCTTTTTCAAACAATTTCCTCCGTGTTGATGTATATATTGTCTCCATGGTTACTTTGTTTCCTACTAGAGTTACTTGCCCTTATGCTAACTACTTCCTTCCTCTTTCTGCTTCTAAACATGGCTGATTAAATATGTCGGTTTGTATACAGTGTGTTCAGGCTTCGTGATAATGCTTCGTAATGTGAGAATGTATGACAGCCAGCCACGTCTCATTACATCTAACAACATTTACTATACACAACAGTAAATATCAACATGGTGGCAGCGGTGTTTATTTCTACAGAATTCGAACTATGCTGAATGTCTTGTAACATGTGTGCTGACGTCATAGACTGGTAGGTTATTGCTTGCATACCATTGTTAGACATTTCGTCATGGCAGAACGGCCCATGTTTCGGTTACCACCCTGCCTAGACATAAATAACGTCGAACCAGACACATTTCGTAAATGGAGACGACAGTTAGAACTGTATATGGATGCAGCAGAGGTGGCCTCTAAACCTGATCCTATTCGGGCGGCCATCATCCTACACTGTGCTGGACCTCAAGTTGTTGAAGTTTTTGATCAACTTGCAGAGGAAGGAGACCACTCTAATCCTAATAAAATTCTCGATTTGCTCCAGAACCATTGTAGCTCACGAAGCAATGAAGTATTACATACGTTCAGATTCTGGAACACACCTCTTTAAGAGCCTTTTAATTCTTTTTTGACTGAGCTGAGAACTAAGGCAGATTTGTGCAACTTTAACGACAAGGATCGTATGATAAGAGACAAAATTGTCTTTACTGTTAACAGAAGGTTACAAGAGAAGCTCTTGAGAGAAGCTGACCTCGATCTAAAGAAAGCCATTCACATATGCAGAGTCTTCGAGCAAACTGGAAAAGACATAAGTGAGATTAATAATACAGTACAACCTTCTGAAGCAAGGGTTGAAAAGGTACAGAAAAAATCACTCAACCATAAACCTCCCAAGAGAGACACTGGGCATGCTGCTGGTAAAGCCTATAAAAGTAACACTGACAGTGGGTACTTTGAGCCTAGAAAGGAGTGTCATTACTGTGGACAGAAACATCCATTAATTAAGAAAAAGTGTCCTGCATGGGGTAACTTTTGCTCAAATTGTGGGGGAAGAAACCATTTCAAAGTTAAATGCAAGAAGGTTCACACTGTTCACACAGAGTCAGTGGAAGATTCTGAAGTTTTTCTTGCTTGTGTGAAGTCTAGCAAAGCTTGTACATCTGCACAACTCATTGTCAATGGAAAAATGGTAAAATTTCAGCTAGACACAGCAGCTGATGTGAATACAATCTGTCAACGCTTTGTGATGCAAGAACAATTGTTACCCACTAAACAGAGGCTTGTTATGTGGAATGGTACTAAGATGACTCCACTGGGAGAAGTTCTATTAACTGCTGAGAATCCTGGGACAAAACACAATATAAGGTTTACCGTTGTGAAAAATAGATTCACATGTTTGCTGGGCAACAACACACTGCAGGATCTACAGTTTGTGACAGTCAACACAAACAAATTTATTGCTAAGGTGGCTACTGACAGTTTAGATAATGATCATAACTCTGATAACCATCTAGGTGTCCTGGGTGAAGCTGTGTTGCGTATTGATCCTAATATTCGTCCAAAGGCACTGCCGTGCAGAAAAATACCATTTTCACTTAAGAGCAAGGTAAAGTCAGAGCTTCAAAATCTAATGAACAGAGGTATATTAATACCAGTAGAGGAACCGACTGAATGGGTTAACCAAATAGCTGTTGTTGAAAAGTCTGATGGTTCTTTAAGAATATGCATTGATCATAGACCCCTGAATGAGGCTTTGCAGAGAGAGCATTACAGATTACCAACTTTGGATGATGTATTGCCTGAACTCAATAATGCCAAGATTTTCACAAAGCTGGATATCAAGGAAGCATTCTGGCATATCAAACTTGATGAGAAGTCTAGTAAACTTACAGCAATGATTACACCTTTTGGTAGGTTCAGATGGTCCAGATTATCATTTGGTTTGAATGTAAGCAGTGAAATTTTCCAGAGACATCTAGCACAAGCTCTGGAGAGTCTTCATGGTTGTATCAATGTTGCTGATGACATAGTTATTGCAGGTTGTGGATCAAACAGACAGCAAGCAATTAAGGACCATGATCTGAAGCTTAAAGCACTGAAACATAGGTGTGAAGAGAAAGGCATTAAACTGAATGAAGCTAACGCTCAAGAGAAGAAAGAAGAAATTACCTTCATGGGTCACCTTATTACTGCTCGAGGTGTTGAACCAGACAAGAAAAAAGTTGAGACAATACTAAACATGCCCGTTCCTAAGGACTGTCATGAGGTTCACAGATTTTGCGGCATGATACAGTATCTAGCAAAGTTTCTCAACAATCTTTCAGAAGTTCTTCATCCAATAAGAGAACTTACCCGTAAGGATACTCCCTTTATCTGGTCTGCTGAATATGAACAAGCCTTCAAGAGAGTCAAAAAACTGATTACTTCTACTCCAGTAATCGCATACTATGATCCTGATGAATCTTTGTGTATTCAAGTTGATAGTAGCAGCTATGGACTTGGGGCTGTCCTCCTACAAAATGGTCATCCAATAGAGTTTGCTTCAAGAGCTCTAACTGAAACAGAACAACGCTGGGCTCAAATTGAGAAGGAACTCTTAGCTGTTGTATACGGTTTGGAACGCTTTGACCAGTACACTTATGGAAGGAAAGTTACAGTCATCAACGACCATAAACCTTTGGCAGCCATCGTTAAGAAACCTCTGAGTCAAATTCCCCGAAGACTGCAGAATTTATTGATGCGCAGCCATCGATATGACTTTGAATTCCAATGGGTACAAGGTTCCGATCTTCTTATAGCCGACACACTGTCCAGAGTTTGTATTCATAATGTCACATTGGATTCCTTAGCTGATAGAGAGAGCAATGCAGGAGCTGATGCACCTGTAAGATTACCTGAAATACCAGATGTGATGATGGAAAAGATTAAAGCTGAAACTCTCAAAGACAGCGTGCTTCAGAGGTTGAAGTCGACCATTTTGCATGGGTGGCCTACAAAAAAGTCTGATGTACCAGCTGAGCTTATGCCTTATTTTGATATTCGTGACCCTCTGACAACAGAACAAGGCATAATACTTAAAGGAGAGCGTATTCTTATCCCAAAAGCACTGAGGCCTGAAATCAAGCAAAAGCTACATGCTGCTCATCTTGCATTTGACAGCATGATGCGCCGGGCCAGAAGTTGTCTGTTTTGGATCGGCATGACGGCTGAGATTCGACAGATAGCTGACAGTTGTCCAGAATGTCAAGAAACGAAGGTAAGGAATACTAAAGAACCTTTAAACCAACACTCAAGAGGTTTATCAACCTGGGAGAAAGTTGGCACTGACATCTTTATTATAGAAGGCCGATATTATTAAGTTCTGATTGACTACATTTCCAACTTCATTGAAGTAGACTTTCTACTTACAATGACAGCACAGTTAGTCATCAGGAAATTGAAGTCTCATTTTGCTCGTTATGGTGTTCCTAAAGTTATTGTATCTGACCAAGGTACTCAGTTTACGTCTGCACAGTTCAGATCATTTACTACTAGATGGGGAATACTTCATGTTAAATCAGCACCAGGTCACCATAAAGCCAGTGTATTAGCTGAATCTGCTGTGAAACTCATTAAGGATATGATGAGAAAGACTGTTCAAAACAATACAGATGCATATGAGGCACTACTTGAACTTCGTAATACGCCAAGACAAGGGTTTGATCAAAGTCCAGCAGAAATACTGTTCAACAAGAAACTGCGTACACTGATACCTTCTGCAGCGAAACCCGTTACATCTCACAGTAGAGTTATTGAAAGTAGAGGCAAGAGAGACAGATCAGTGAAGACGTATTATGATAAAACTGCTCATGATCTGCCCAAGTTGTCTCACCAGCCAGTCTACTATCAAGACCCTGAACAACCAAACTGGCAACCTGGAAGGATTGATAAGAGGCTCTCTGAAAGATCTTATTTAGTTGAAGGGGAGAATGGAGGTCAATATGTCAGAAACAGAATTCTTCTAAGACCTAATACAACACCTTTCACACCTGATCCCGCGGACCTGGAAATTGATTTCTCCTCTCCAGTTCTACCCGAGCAACAGGTTGTTTTGCCAGACATGGAGAACACTAATGAAGTGAACAGTTCCAATCCTCCAGAAGTTAATCCTTCAACCCCAGCTACTTCTAGTCCTGGGAAAGCTGGCAAAGAACAGAAACATTCTCTCCTACCATCTTGCTCTAAGAGACCTCAAAGAGATCGCAAGAAACCCTCTTGGATGAATAACTTTGTTCACTCATAAAGTAGGGGGGGGGGGATGTTGATGTATATATTGTCTCCATGGTTACTTTGTTTCCTACTAGAGTTACTTGCCCTTATGCTAACTACTTCCTTCCTCTTTCTGCTTCTAAACATGGCTGATTAAATATGTCGGTTTGTATACAGTGTGTTCAGGCTTCGTGATTATGCTTCGTAATGTGAGAATGTATGACAGCCAGCCACGTCTCATTACATCTAACAACATTTACTATACACAACAGTAAATATCAACACTCCGGTACTGCGGCTTCAAACTTTCAAATAGTCTGCCACCCCTGCAACATAGCCTTAATAACATAAATCTTACTGCCTTTGTGTAGAGGGAAAAAAGGATTGGGGGGGGGGGGGGGAATAGGAAAAGACCACATACATTCAACAAAATAGTCAGTTATAACGTGAATGGTGTTATCTACTGAAACTCCAAAATACACCAGACAGGCCCTGTCTAAAACAGTGATAACAAAGATATTCTAGAAGACCTACAGAACGAAACAATTCTATCTGTAAGGAAAGCCGTGTTCGTAAACAAGTATGCTTCAGTACGAAGGGTGCTAACCTCGGTTATCTACCAGGTTCATTGCACTGTAAGAAGAGCTAGCGCCACGGACTGGGGACGTGAAAAGCCCCAAGAGCTTGACTGTTACCCCGATATGACGGTAATTTTTCCTTTGGGGTAACGTATTTTTGTTTCAAGTTTTTATAAAGTGCTACAAGGTCACCCATGGTGTGGCCTAGAGCCCCTTTATAATATAAGAGTTACGCGAACTAAAATTTGGCAGCCATTTTCGGCTGTACCCGTATTGCAGGAAAATGGACCCAATCGCGAGTTTCAGACCCAATATGCATTTTCGTTTAGGTTAACTAATAATTTGAAATTAAATTAGTACAAATACAGTAGCACATATTTGTACTATTCTTTGTATTTCAACTAATAAAACAAAAAGAAGAAAACTAGTTTACTTACACTAGTCAACAAATTTTCAAAAGTTATTTGTACCAGAAATTAAATGTACCATTTCTTATTGATTTTGACATGCTGATTTCAAAAATCATAATGAAATTCACCAATTGGCTCTGGTTTTTTTTTAAATGATGAATTTACATTACAGTAATACAAATAATGTATGCTTGTTTAATTCTCTGGGGTGAACAGCTAATCTTTCTACTTTAGCATTATAAAAATTGTAGTTACATACTCAATTAATTGATATTTCAACATAAAATGATAGAAAAAAAAAACATTATTTAAAGTTCACATATCATGTTTTAATAAGGCACATTTGTACCCATTCCGTCATTATTCAGTCGCTGTTCGAGCTCTCTTTGCTTGCTTCTTGTAGTCAATTGATGAGGCGTCTCTTGTCACAGTCCAACAGTAATCAGCAAGCATTGAAGGGCTCCAATTGCCTTGACACCTTGTCTCCATAGCAGCAATGTCCTGGTGAAATCATTCACCATGCTCATCACTGACCGCTCCACAGTTTGACATAAAGAAATCCAGATGAGAATCCAGAAAATGAATTTTCAAAGACATGTTGCAGCCAAGACTCTTATGCTTCAGAAGGAGATTTTCTACAATTTCATTTTAATTATCAGATCTGTTATTTCCAAGAAAATTGTCCACCACTGACTTAAATGCTAGCCATGCTGCTTTTTCCTTGCCATGCAACACACAAAGAAAGTCGTCATCATGAAGACGTTTTCGAATTTGCGGACCAACAAATACTCCCTCTCTTATTTTAGCTTCACTCAGTATTGGAAATTTTCTGATGAGGTATTTGAAAGCCTCATCTGTTTTCTTGATTGCCTTGACAAAGTTTTTCATGAGACCCAGCTTAATGTGCAAGGGTGACAACAAAATCGTGCTGGTGTCGACAAGTGCTGGGTTCTCAACGTTCTTACTGCCAGGCTGCAATGACTGCCTGATTGGCCAATGTCTTCTGATGCACTCACAGAGAAAGCAACAGTACTTGGTGTATCCACCCTGTAGTCCAAGCAAAAGAGCGACCACTTTTAAGTCACCGCAAAGTGACCAATGATGATGATCGTAGTTTATACACTTCAAAAGCTGCTTAATGTTTTTATAAGTTTCTTTCATAGGAGATTCCACTGTTGCAATCTAGAACTCCGCCTTGTTCTTCGGTAAATTCAGATCTCTTACAAGATCATTCAGTTCACCTTGGGTTATTAAGTGTGGTTTAGTGGATGTAGTTTGCTCAAAATCTGGGTCGCTTGAGGTTGATGGTTCAGGGCCATCAATGTCCTCTTCTTCATCAGTGGAAGCAGCTGAAAATGATTCTGGCACTTTGGGAACTGGTAGGTCATCGCCATGTGGTACCGGACGTATTGCAGAGGGGATGTTTGGATATTCCAGAGTCCATTTTTTCTTCTTTGATATGCCTTTCCCAATTGGAGGGACCATGCAAAAGTAACAGTTGTTGAGATGATCAGTGGGCTCTCTCCAAATCATTGGGACTGCAAAAGGCATAGCTTGCCTTTTGCCAGTCAACCACAGTTTAAGATGTGCTGCACATGTATTGCAGCATATGTGTGGCGCCCAGCTCTTATCTTGATTTCCTATTCTGCAGCCAAAATACAAACTGTACGCCTTCTTAATCACTTTAGTTATATTTCGTTTTCGTGATACAAATGTCACCTCACCACATATATAACAGAAATTATTAGCACTGTTCACACATGTCCTAGGCATTTCTAACTACGATACTTTTGATAAGGACAAATGCACTAACTAATGGCATAATTTTATCAGAGATAAGATATTTATACACAAAGGTGGTGTAATCATAGGTAGGATTGCATCATCAACTTCTAGTTACATTTTTATTGGTCATTAGAAAAAACTATGCAATCGCCCACAGCAGTTGCGTCATATATATAAATTGACCGTAATTAAATAAACTAGTAGCATATATCTTGAAAACTAGAGCCAATCAACATTTTTTAATGTCATTTTAGTTTTCAGCACACCAAAATTAGTTAAGATCAGCTATTTTCATTTCTGGTACATTTTGGTTGTTGACTAGTGTTACCGGTTTATTGAATAGAATCAGTAGCGTGAATTTTTAACACATACTCGTTGAATTTTATATTCCGTTAGAATTCCACTATTTAGCAACAAATATTCCGTTAGAATTGCAACACTTAGCAGAACATACTACCTTATAAAATAATATAATAAAAATAATAAAAATTAATTATAATTTTATTATAGTTTTATTATAGTTTTATTATATATATATATATATATATATATATATATATATATATATATATATATATATATATATATATATATATATATATATATATATATATATATATATATATATATATATATATATATATATATATATATATATATGAGATCATAGACCAATCATAGACTACTCACTTACTGAAATGATCAAACAAGACATAGAAGATAAGGAAGCCAAAATAGAGAAAAATATAAAATTTTATTATATTATATAATTTTATATATTACAATTATATAATTTATATTATATAATTTAAAATTATATAATATATATATATATATATATATATATATATATATATATATATATATATATATATATATATATATATATATATATATATATATATATATATATATATATATATATATATATATAAATTTATAATTATATTTATAAATATATATATAAATTTATAATTATATTTATAAATATATATATAAATATAATCTTATAAATATAGAAGAGGTGTTAAGAATAGACAGTCCTAGGGAACTACATAATATAGTCAAACAATATTTAACACGAACAAATGTTAATATTAGTGTCTGGGAATGTGAAGGTCTGATGCTGTTCTTACAATACATATGACTTTTAATAGGCGAAAGTCAATTAAATATCTGTTAAAGTCAGTTATATAACTGGAACCACCAGGCCTTTACACCCCTCCATTTTAATATTATTCTTGTTCAGAGTTGCTTCTTTATTTTGTTTGTTTGTTTTTATTTATTTTTTTAACGTATAAGCATAATTGTGATTGTCCCTATTTACAATGATTTGACAAATGTGACGCCACTTTCTCATATCGGCAGTTGTTTATATTATTTGGAATTGAAAACAATATATATCCTAATTATAACCCATCAGAGGTTGAACGGGATATAGCCCTGGTATTGTCCAGCCGAAAATGGCGTTTACGTCGTTCAGCCTCGTTTTCGATAATACACAGGGAAAAGACAAAAATAATGAGAATAAATGCAGGTAATGATAACAGGGTTGAACTTGAAGAAACACCAATTCAAGATGTAGAATCATACACATATCTTGGCAGCAATATAGACAAAGTTGGAGGGACAGACAGCGATATCAAAATAAGAATACAAAAGGCAAGAGGAGCTTTCATTGCATTGGGAAATATATGGAGATCAAGAGAAATCGGATCCAACACGAAAATAAGAATCTTCAACTCAAATGTGAAGTCAGTCCTATTGTATGGCTCGGAGACATGGAGAACAACAAAGACAACAACCAAAAAGCTACAGACTTTCATAAATGGGTGCTTGCGTAGAATAGAGGGATTAAAATGGTATGACAAGGTTACCAACGTGGAACTGATGACAAGAACTAGACAAGTGCCAGTGGAACAAGAGATGAGAAGAAGACGATGGCGATGGATAGGACACACACTGAGGAAACCTGTTGATAGCATTACAAGGCAGTCCTTGTTCTGGAACCCCCAGGGCAAGAGAGGCAGAGGAAGACCAAGAAGTACATGGAGAAGAGAGTTGGAAACAGAGGTGAAAATGATGAGGAGAACATGGAAAGAACTTGAGATGATGGCACGTGACAGGAGGACTTGGCATGTGTTTGTTGAAGGCCTATGCTCCTTTGGGAGTGGAGGGTTATGAATGAATGAATGATAACATCAAAGAATGGGCATGGCACGGTTTTTCCACACTTATACGCATTGCTGAAGATAGAGAGCAGTGGAGGACCCTGTCTGCTGATGCTTCCACCATGGCGCCCCTACGACCCATGACGGGTTACGGGTTGAGATGATGATGATAGTTTGCGTAACTCGTATATGATAAAGGGGCTCTAGTGTGGCCACGCACGTATGTCTCCTTGCGGTTTTATCTGTGATCATGTCATTTTAAGAGATGAGAAGAAGACGATGGCGATGGATAGGACACACACTGAGGAAACCTGTTGATAGCATTACAAGGCAATGATGGCACGGGACAGGAGGACTTGGCATGTGTTTGTTGAAGGCCTATGCTCCTTTGGGAGTGGAGGGTTATGAATGAATGAATGAATGTCATTTTGTTTTATATCCGGTTGTTACATACTGTTAAACACATTTTTTTCTTTCATTCATTCATTGTCCATTGGTTCCCGAAGGAGTTTTGGCCTTCAACAAACGTATGCCAAGTCCTTCTGTGTTTTTTTTTTAACTTTTCCTTTTGTTTTTTTTTTAAATTACTTTCTTTTATGTTTTTTTTAAAACATACCTAAATTTGATTTTGATTGAACATTGTAAATGTAGGCTATGCTGTTAAATTACCTTTATAATGATGTATGCATAAATAATGCTTAAAGTACATGTGGAATGAAAGAATACCGTTTGCATGATAGAAAGATAGATAGATAGATAAATAGGTAGGTAGGTAAGTAGGTAGAGATAGATAGATAGATAGATAGATAGATAGATAGATAGATAGATAGATAGATAGATAGATAGATAGATAGATAGATAGATAGATAGATAGATAGATAGATAGATAGATAGAGAGATAGATAGATAGATAGATAGATAGATAGATAGATAGATAGATAGATAGATAGATAGATAGATAGATAGAGAGAGAGAGATAGATAGATAGATAGATAGATAGATAGATAGATAGATAGATAGATAGATAGATAGATAGATAGATAGATAGATAGATAGATAGATAGATAGATAGATAGATAGATAGATAGATAGAGGGAAGGGCAGAATATTAGACGGGCCTGCGTGCCCAATTCATAACCCTATGAAAAAAAGTTCGTTTGTTCGTTCGTTCCTTCTTTCATATTTTTCATTTCTGTCTCTGCTGGTCTCCCTCTATCTCTCTTACTACGGAACTTCCAGGAACAAGGACTATATTGTAATACTATCAACAAGTTTCCTCAATATGTGTCATCTCCATGGTCGTCGTCCTCTTCTCATCACCCTTTCCGCCGACCCAATCAAGTCTGGTTCTTGTCGTCATTTCCACCTTGGTGATCCTGTCGCACCAATTCAATCCTTTTATTCTACGCAAGCACCAATTTATGAAAGTTTGTAATTTCTTGGTTGTTGTACTCCATGTTTCAGAGCCATACAGAAGGACTCACTTGACATTTGAGCTGAAGTTTCTGGTTTTTTTTTTCTGTTGTTTTGTCCACTGTTGTTTAAGTTTGTTTTTTAGAGGTTTAAAAACGTGTGCAAGAGAGACATGAGGGTTCTGGACATAAATCCAGCAACAAGGGAGGATGAAGCTACCGATCACATCAAGTGGTGATGCTCTCCCCCCGCCCGCCCCCCCCCCCCCCCCCCCCCCCCCCCCCCCCCCCCCCCCCCCAGACTGGGCGAAAAGAAGCTCTCGCGGCAGGCAGAAGAGGGGAGAAAACGCCGAAAGGAACACCAGGAAAATAAGCAGCTGAGGGCTATCACCTCAGGGGCGCATTTCAATAGTCAGTTATGACTGAAGGGGCTATTATATATATATATATATATATATATATATATACCCTTCAAAATAAGTTAAGGACCAGTATGTGAAAATGACCCAAACATAATAAAAATTATATTTCATAAGCAATTAATCTGACATTGATTTTTCTCGAACAACAAACATTCAACACGTGCTGCATGGGCCACCAGCATACCGTGTGGCTAGTGTTCAAGCTCAGCAAGCACGCTGAAAAAATGCTGCTGAGACACCACAATGTGGGTGTTTTTAATGATGTCTGGGCATGAAAAAAATACCTGCTATTCCAAAAATGCGTGATGCATGTGGAGACTATAGTGTTGGTCTTGAGCTGTACTCACAAAATTGTCTTTATAAGCAACACAAGTGCTGCATAACCATTGCACAACAATATGCCTCAACGACAAAAGCTGAGTGTTGTGGATAAAGGAAGAGCCATTGCGTGGTTGCAGGAAGGTCTTACTGTCAGAAATGTCTCTCAGAGGCTTGCATGAAAATAGTGTTGATTGTCACTGATAAGCTTGTCATGTTATATTTTGATGTGCTGTGTTTTTATTGTTCATTTTCATTTCACTTTTCACCCTTAATAAAAATGGTCCTTAACTTCTTTTGATATATATATATATACCCACATTTATAATAGTCATTTTTCTTTCATAAGCATCTAAATGTAACCTCAGCATGATCTGAGGCGTATAAGTTTATTATTTAAAATGCTAATATAAACTCATCTTTAATTATTATTTGTGGAGAAAAAGACACAGGAGACTGACATATGTATTCCAGAACATTTTTTTAGTCTCAAACGGATGAACAGCTAAGGCAGGATTTGTTAACATTTGTCGTGTTCGACGAAGTCTATTGACCCCTATGATTGTCCACTGAAGGCTATTGACCCCTATGATTGTCCCCTGAAGGCTATGGACCCCTATGATTGTCCACTGAAGGCTATGGACCCCTATGATTGTCCACTGAAGGCTATTGACCCCTATGATTGTCCACTGAAGGCTATTGACCCCTATGATTGTCCACTGAAGGCTATGGACCCCTTCTTGGAAACCATTTTACATTTTAGTTTATGTACACGGACCCTCTAGAATCCATTCATGGACCCAGAGGGCGTCCATGGACTACATGTGAAACCCATAACTAAAATAAACATTTTTTATTTATTTCTTTTTTTATTTAAAACAGCGGCAACCAACTAACGTCCACGTTTTTTTTTTATTTGTTTCTTTTCATGGCAATTAAATCTTGAGCACCACATAATATACTGGCAAAGCTTTTATTAAGAACCAGTTAACTGGTTAACAAGACTGCATGGTACATGGCAACAGATTTGGTAAGAAGCCAAGATCAATATCCTGCACTTCTACAACATTGTTCTACTGACCTGGTCGAATGCCAAGGTCACGATTAAAATATCAACAAATGTTAGGTTGCATAACTCGGGGTTTCTCGAGGACTGCAAATACCGAAGTCACATTTAAAAGTGCGCGCCTGATAAGCAGTAGATCATATTCTCTCTTTGAAAAAGAACACCAAAAACCTGACCTGAAACTATGATCGTGTTCTTTGGCCAAGGAATAATGTAATCGTTATCTCGTAAACAAATGGCTTGTGTACGCTTGTACTGAGGATATCACTGTGTGAAAAGCAGGGCAGAGTAAGAGACATACTAGACACAAACTTGGCCTAACATTTATCATCTAACTTGTGCGTGCCACAGTTTCCTATCTTCCTCATGCAAAATGTAGATCAGAGTTTCTTAACCTTTTCTACCATGGACCTCTTTGATTGTCTGATGAAGGCTATGGACCTTTTGATTGTCATATGAAGGCTATGGATCTCTTTGATTGTCCGATGAAGGCTATGGACCTTTTGATTGTCATATGAAGGCTATGGATCTCTTTGATTGTCCGATGAAGGCTATGGACCTTTTGATTGTCATATGAAGGCTATGGATCTCTTTGATTGTCCGATGAAGGCTATGGACCTTTTGATTGTCATATGAAGACTAAGGATCTCTTTGATTGTCCGATGAAGGCTACGGACCTCTTTGATTGTCATATGAAGGCTATGGATCTCTTTGATTGTCCGATGAAGGCTATGGACCTTTTGATTGTCATATGAAGGCTATGGATCTCTTTGATTGTCTGATGAAGGCTATGGACCTTTTGATTGTCATATGAAGGCTAAGGATCTCTTTGATTGTCCGATGAAGGCTAAGAACCTCTTTGATTGTCCGATGAAGGCTATGGACCAATTTAATTGTCATATTCAGGCTATGGACCTCTTTGATTGTCACATGAAGGTTATGGACCTCTTTGATTATCCTATGAAGGCTATGGATCTCTTTGATTGTCCTATGAAGGCTATGGACCTCTTTGAATGTCATATTTCTTCATTCGTCCTGAAAAGGACGTTGGTTGCGTTGTGTCCGTTTACAGCAAAGCTGCGATATTTGCGCCTTTTGGCCGACACATCCGACTTCAGCATGGCATTTTTGGGACCAACATATGAAGGCGTAGGACTCCTTACTTGGTAAAAAAAAGGTACATAAAAGCATTAAAGTAATGTAAAAAATTTTAGGCTATGCACACGGACCCCATAGAATCCATTCATAGACCCCCATGGGATCCTTGGACCATAGGTTAAGAAATTCTGCTGTGGAGGTAGCTACCTTGACATAAATATTGATACAGATTAATATGCTTGTGTACAAACGCCACATTACATTTAGACATGAATGTTTTTTTTTAGCACCCATAAAGATCAGGAACAACCTGTCCCTATCCCAGCAAACAGACATATTATTTTTACTAATGTCAAGAATGTCCCTTTATGCAGTATTCGTTCATCCATTAGCTGTCAGCCCCTCGTGCAGCTTAGGTCGTAAACAAATACACGACAAGGATTCCTATCATGTGCTATCCAATCCGGGTATTTCCATATCTTTTTTGTCCCCTTCATGTCTCAGTGTGTGTGTGTGTGTGTTTGGTCTCTATTTCTCTTATGCTGGAGGCTTCCAGAACAAGCACTATCTTGTAATGCTAACAACTGGTTTTTCTCAGTGTGCACCCTATACAACGCTAGTGTCTCCTCTTCACATATTGTTCCATTTGTATTTGTGTGGTTCTTTCCATCAGCTTCACATTAGTAAAAATGTCATACTTAGTAGTTCCTCTTCCACTCTGGGGTGTAGAGGTTTTCCAGAGAGACGCCATACTATCCTATTGGCTGTCTTCCTCCTGGCCAGGTTCCAATCTAGTCCTCGGTCCTTCAGAGTTTGTCTAATGTTGTCCTCCCATCAAACTCTGGGTCATCCTGTAAGTCTGGATCCCTGGCTCTTGGTTTTCCATATCTGTCGTGTAGCCGATCTTCTTCAATTCTGTATACATAACCAAACCATCTTTAACATACTGATATTCCCCTTTATTGCAGTTGCTTATGTGGCCTGTTCTGTCATTCCAGTAGCAATTCTTTCAACCATTCTTGAAGACGATAGAATGGTTCTTCATAGAATAGTATCATGTTTTTGTTGGGTGAATCACTAACAGAAACTTTCTGTAGCTTTTGATAAGTGCCCCCTTACACATTCTTCTTTCGTGAAAGGCTTTCCCCTTTTGTGTTACACATTATTTAATGTATGTTGTCAATTCACATTCAAAAACAAAAAGAAAAATTTTTTTTAACGGTTTTCGTTTGATCATGCACATTTCTAAATAAAGAGAGATTTAACAAAGTAAATAAATAATATCAGAATGCAAAATATAAAAAAAGAAAAAACCTTAGCGAGAATCAAGCTCCTCTCTATTCTCTCTGAGCAAGCTAAGTGTTGTTCTGCCGATTGTGTGAAGTTATCAATGTAGGTATTTAAAGTTTAATAGCAGCAATTCAGACGGATCCTCCTACAACTTCAAAATCAACTTGAGGAGATCCATGTCTTCAGTCCCATTAAAAAACAATCAATAAGAGCACAAACATCTATGGCTGTATTTGTTTATTTGCAAGCAAACACGCACAATGAAAACTACCCCATTGTGAGAGATGTATTTATGCCACCATCAGTTTGGCAGTAGCCAGAGCTGAAACATTTTAAAACAAGGGAAAGAAGTCGCCTACATGTTTAAAATAAAATTATGGAAGAATCATCAGTTAAGTACATACTTGATCATCTTCATACCTTTGTTGCTTTCAATTTTTGTGGTTTTTATTATTTTCATCCAATGTTGTTCAGATTTTTTATTTCTTCTTGTACGTTTGCTGACAAAAACTATATTTGTCTATTTGTTTTGATGTTACTGCTTATGGTGTTACTGTATGTATTTTGTTGAACACATATTTTTCCACCATTGTGATTTTATACCATATCTTACAACCAAAGTGGAGTTAGCCTTTACAGTACAAGGGAAATAATGCAACAAATTATGTGAACTGCCTAAGGAAAGTACTACATTTATCTGCCACACATTCACATATCTGTCACGCACATTTTTAACACACACACACACAAATCCATCTTTCCAAATGTGATCACCAGTCTATTTGTAGATCTATTAATAATTCGATGACATGTTGAAAATGAACTGACCCTGAAGTTGAAAGTTTTTTACTGTTTATCTCTTATTAGGGGTTAAAATGAAGAAAACAAAATGTTTTTTGGAAATCATATAGTAAATTCCTTTCTCGTCTGAGTGGAAACAAACTGAATGAAAATCATACCTGATGATAGTAGTCAATCTTAAAAGAAAATAATTTAAAAAAGAAATTAATCATTTAAAAAAAAAATTTACTAATCTTTTCAGGACATCTATTAATTTTAACCAATTTAACATCTACAATACACAAGTAAGACTCCATATGAGGTATGCGAAAAGTCCAAGGAAATCTTGTTTGTGGTGTATGCACCAGAAGAGGTGCAACAATGCATGAAAGTCAGAAGGCTTTTTTCATTCCAGACTCATCATCTGATAAACCATCTACAAGGACTGCTACTGCTTACAAATGAAAAGTGAAAAAATACAGCACTCACAAGCTATCATTATATTTTGTGTGTTATTAAAGTTTTATCACCATGCAAAAGGCTGGGAAACTCAGTGTTCATATAGAAGGCTTAGCGATGACTGTGTCATAAGACATACTTATCATGCCAGGACATTCAACATGAGCATATAACGTATCTCGTCCTGTGCAGTTCCCACAGGCCTCTGAAGAGACAAAGGAAAAATTGAGCTACTGCACCCTAAGACACATCATTTCATACTTCAACTTTATCCACTTCAGACCTCAACCTGCAGGTCAAACACTAAATTATACCTTCCTGGTTCTCATTAGGCTGATCCCAAAATGACATAAACATTTCCACATTTCCATGATACACTTTATTGTTGGAATTAAGATGAATTCTGCTAGTGACCATCCATCATGTGATTATCCAACATTTCATATTAACAAGGTTCTTGGCCAAATGTAAATATCTTTCACCTTTCCTCCATGATATTTCTCTAGTGTTCTACCTTTCTTTCTTATTGTGGAGTTCTTGTACAACTTTACACGAAGCCTGTGCATCACCTTCATATTTGCCCTCTTAGGTCTGGCATCTTCTGAGCCATTCCTTCAAGTTCTTGACTCAAAGGGAATAAACTCAGACTTCTGAAACCTGACTGAATTAAGTTAAATCAACTGCAGAAGTGCGCCACAAATGTGATATTAACCTTCATCATGGTGTTTTAGAGATGCTGTGTTCCAGCCCAACCTCAGACGAACACTTTCATAATAATTTAAAACCATCTTCGCAGTTGGCCTCTTCTCAGGGTCCTCTTGTTTGCACTTCAAATGAATATCAAACAAATGCAGCTGGAGTCTGCTGGCGCCTGTCATGTTCCCAATTAGAAAGTTGCAGATGTCAGGTATCTTCCAAATGTCAACTCTTTCATCATACAGTGGCATTTTCTCATCATCATACTCTTCTGTTTCATACGGCCACAGCTGTTCAGGAGCTACATAATCCCCATGAAGCTCTCTGTGACCACACTTTATTAACTCCTCTGAGCTTTTATTCACAAGTGGTAGTGCATCCATATCATTAAGAAGAAGCGATATGTTTTCTGACAGTAAGAACTGACTCAGAGCTTTGTCTGGATCATTTGCATCACACAATACTCGTGGTCCATCTGGATGAGAGTGAAGAATATTTAAAATTTGTACAAATTCAATGCACAATCCAAACCTAAACGCCAACTTGTCTAATGCTGGAAAAATGCCTTTGAGAATGGTGTGCACATTATTAGCGGCACCCAATGAATGCATTTCAGTGACAATGACCGGCGCCTGTTTGAAGCACCATCCAACAAGCTGCACAACTTTGTTTGCATCCGCTCCTGGCTCTTTGTTAAAAAGCTGCAGCATGTTCAGGTTATGCTGGAAGTCATTGAGGAAATCTTCATGCCTTAAAAAGCTAACAGCTACAGGATGACCCTGCCAAGAACCCTCTTTAACCTGCAAAGAAAGAATTCACATTTTAGAATATAGCACAGTAAAACAGACAAATAGTGTGTAAATAAGGTTGGTGACTATTCCTACACCAGGTCCTATGCATTTTTATTAAAAAAAAAAAAAAAAGATTTCCAATTATGAAGCTTCCATGCTGAAATACAAGACATTTATGAAATTTGTAAAACGGAACAAGCAAAAAGTGGTGCATTACCACAGCTTTTTGTAGGAAGCAGTACAAGAGACTGATATATTTTTTTTTTTTTTTTTTTTTTTTTTCTTAACCAGCGGCACTTAGGCTTTCAGCCCTTCGGCCCAATGACATGTCATTGCGAGGCTGGGGAACCTGAGGACTTTCCTTCCAACCCGGTCAGGAGCTTCGCTCCTTCCCATCCACAGAGGGTTTATCACAGGAGCCGTTCAGGCTGTTCAGTCAAATTTCCGGCCGTAAACATTTCTTCAAACGCCGACGCCCGGGTTTGAACCATGAATACCTGGTCGCCAGTACAACGCCGAAGCCATTACACCAGCGCGGCTCCCAGACTGATATATAAAAAGTGGCTCCTTCATACCTTCACATTTTATATTAAGTTCCAGTATTGATGTTGAAAACAAAGATTCTAGACCAGGCAGTGGGTAATATATTGCAGTCTCTCAGACTCCACAAGAGATGCACACCATCATTAGCTTTTAGAAACGGTGAGAAATTTAGGAACTATGCAGGAGCTAAAACTAAATTTGTTTTCCATCTAAAGATGAGCAGAAAGCTAGTTTTTGTGTAAAACCAACATGAGATACTCTGGCACTATTTATTTTGAAAGACTGTGTGCATACTGTGTCAGGTCTGGTCCAGTTTGTTCATACCTGAAAAGTTTTATCAGAACCAGATACAGAAACAAATGGGATGCACAGCATCCAGAACACACACAAAATGATGCATTTTACCAGCTCAGTAGAAGAGAGCAAGTGATAATCTTCAGACTATGCATGCGCCACAACAGCTTGGGATATAATCTATTCAGCAAGCTAAAGATAGTAACTACCGGTGAGTGTAAATGTGGCACTGATAAAATTACTACTGAACATCTGCTTCAAAGATGCCCAAAATATGAGGAACATAGAAAGCACATATGGCCATCACCAGTACTATTTTCAGATGGAGATGCAAATAGCCGGAAGCTGACCACTGCTTTCTTTGAAAATATTCAAGTAGACGTCTGAGAGTGTACGAAGAAGAAGAAGAAAAAGAACACTGTCCTAGCCAAATGTAGAAATAATATCAACAGGTCAAGTACTGGGACTCACTGCTACAAATATCTGACATGTAAAGACCATAAAGATCTTATGAGGGCAATCACTGAACACAGACATATGCCGAATCTAGGCATGGCATTTTAAAAGAGAATGAACGAACGAACCACTGTATGGACTGAATATACATGAAGAGTAGGGAGCGTAGCTTGGGTATTCTACTGTAGGCAAAGGCAGAATAAACTGTCATTATTAAAACTTATTATTTAGACTCCTTTGTTACATGTTTCTCCAGCTGCTAATGTTCAAGTTCATTATATAAGAACAGAAAGCATGAATGATAAAGACTGTACAAGAATCTCAGGGCTGGTGAGATGACACGTTGTAAAGTATCAACTATATTATTTTTTACAGTGTATATAGCTATATTATTATAGTCATTATTATTATTGTGCCTCTATGTGTTAAAAGAATAACCTGATAATCCAAATCTGAAGGCTTTATTACTTCATTCACAACATTAATCATTATTCACTTATTTGGCGTAAAGCTAAGAAACTCAACTGACATTTAGAAATAAAACTTGTAACTAGTAGCAGTTTTAGGTGTAGGCAACCTCGGCTTTTGCCTTTAGGGGCCTCGTGCACTAATATATAAATGTCAATACAACAGGAAATTATTTAAAAGGGGCCTCGTAAGTTTACACTTGCCTATGGAGTCGCACAACCTAAAACTGCCACTTCATCTGACTATAATTCAAGTATGGAGAATGCCAGAAGCAATCTGAAATAAACAATTTTTCTAAATTCTTTTTTCTACTTTTATTACTGGGATAATAAGTCAAGTCTTAACTTTTTTTAAAAATTAATTACAATGCATACATTTATCATGAACATAATATTTAAAAGTCAATTTTTTTAACACTAGTTTACAGAAATATATCTTCTGTTGTAATAACCGTGCAACTTTCATATTTTCACAGGCAGGCTAGAGCAAGACTCTTTCTCTGATTATTCTGTAATTTCTTAGTTTGTTCACAAATGTCCTATATCTGTCACTTAGGCTAGAACTATTGCTGTTAAAAGGCCAAAATGGAAGCAGAAAGTAGTTTTACAAAACACATTCAGCTGTGCTCAAAGTACATGTCTTGACTGAATTCTCTCTTGTTCTGGAGAATTATGTTTAAATAATTAATGCCCAATAAAAGTGTATTGTTCTTTTCTTTTCCAATAAATATAGAACTTTACTGTCTGTTATACAAGCCTTCAAAAACAGGTGCAAGGTAGTCATGGATGCTTCAAAACTACATATATAGGTAAAGGTAATCAAATAGCAGATATTGTCATATGGGAGTTAAATGTGACAGACTTCATTATACTAGGTCCAGCATTATGAGGTGGTGTGACCAGTTCCCTTCCTCACTGCCTTTCCCTTCACTAACTCAAGAACAGAGTCAGGTACTCATTTACAGTTGGGTAGACTGGAGTGTGACCCCACCAGATTTTGAAGCAGAAACACGGTAACTTTGCTGCAAAAGACAAGCACCCTGCCAATCAGACATTCCAAAAGTACATGAAGCTAATTAAACTATTAATCACAACACACACTTACTATTTTCTCAATACCCGTACCAAGATACTTATCAGTTACTCTTAGTTCATTCTCAATTTCTAAACAACTCAGCCAAGGATGACAGCTCTCCATTCCCTTCAAACTAAAGCTGCCATGGATACATTGATATCCGTGTCCTGTGCTGTTTGTGGAGTTTTGTTGCAATGCAGGAGACACATTATCTGAGAAAACAAGTTACAAAACATAAATATGAAATTAATGCTAATTCAGAAATTAGGCACAAACTAAAAAAAATAATTATGATATAGACAATTGAGCTCGAGATCACATCTAAAAGTTTGTTTTATTTCTTGCACATATGCAGTAAAATGGCATGTATGTAGTTGATCTTTCATCTTCATAAATTACATTATCAGATCACGTACCAACTCATAGTTGAATCAGATCAATTACCATCTCCTAGTTGACGATTGTAATGGATTGCTAACAATTTTTGTCTTGCTTGATGGTGTACTTTCACATACCGGTTTCTGTCCAGATCTTGATGTTTACTTCACACTTTAGCTCTGTTGTCACCTTACAACCTTGCCTTTGTCACCTTACAACCTTGCCTTTAACTATTCCTTTGTTACGTTTTCAAAATTGTGTTGTGTCTCTTTACATCTCAAACATTATATTTATTTAGTTCTTTCATTGGTTTTCATTTATGTCAGTTTTCCGGGACTTCTTTGTTTTCTTCTGTTTCTTCTATATATCCACATTTAAAGGCCTTTATTCTTTCTTTAGATGTCTTGGTCACTGTCAAGTGTTTCTGCTCTGCGTATTAACGATGGTATTCTTGGTGAATTTTTAAAAATATATAGTTGCTGTTTTTCTTCGGATCTTAAAATCAGTCTCAAATTTGATTAGTTCAATTTTTGGCTATTTATATACTCTTCTTGGCTTCTGTTTCACACATTATATTTCTAAGAAATGAGGAACATTTTACTTGTTCCACTATCTCTTCATTTATTATTAAACCTGGCTTCTAATCTGTTTAGCTAATTATCATAGTTTTTGTTTTCTAAATTTTAATGTCCCATTCATACTCACAGCTTCTTTGTTTAAATGTTCCTCATGTTTTTGCAATTCTTGCTTGCTTTCAGCTAAACAAAATTGTTTTACTTACAATTTTAATGTAATATTTATTATTCATCCATTGGTGCATAGTCTTGGCATTTCTTAGATTTGTTTGAAAATTTTTGACAGGGCTTAACCCGTTGCTCTACCCAACTAAATGCTTTTGCGTTTTTTCCCCACAAACATTTATATGTTCATCAGTACAAATTCTTTCAACTTGATAAACCTTTGTGTCTTTGACCTCGTTGGGCTGTTTTCAAGATGGTGATAACTTGTTGTTTTATTTTTTAAATCTAATGTCACATTTTTTCCAACCCACCCTCGTCCTATCATCACATTTCATCACAAAATGTTGACTCCTCCCCCCTACCTGCGTGACATCATGTGGATTATCCCTATACAGCTATCTATAGTTGCATGTTATTAATCAAATACAGGTTGTCCATAAAAGATTGTACCCTTTTCAAAAAAATTATTTTCGGCCCCATGATGTGATACGAGGATGCTTTCTATCACAAAAGTAAGATAATCTCTGCATGTTTTTAAGCATACCTTACAAAGACTCAAATAGAATGTACCTATTTCTTTTTTTTTTTACCTACTTGACCAGTGTGTTGAGAGACATGTAAAAATTACCGGTTGCAACTCAACTGCAAAAGTTTCACTTGAAATACCCGCTGTGCGCATGCGCACTTTTTTTAGTCTTTGTAAAGTATGCTTAAAAACGTGCAGAGATTATCTTACTTTTGTGATAGAAAGCATCCTCGTACCACGTCATGGGGCCGAGAATACATTTTTTGAAAAGGGTAAAATCTTTTATCAACACCCTGTATTAAGAAATCTTAATCGATCATAACTAAACAATAATACAATTTTTTTTTTATATAACGAAATCGTAGAGCTTAGTCTCATCTACAGTTTAAAAAACATAAAGAAATTGTATTCTATAGTCAAATTTTTGTACAATACAATTCAATAAATATAATGAAATCTTACTCCAAAGTTCCTTCAATGAGATGACAACACCAAGTAGGAAGGCACCAAATGCAACTATACTGCCCTTTTTCAATGAAAGAAGCATACATCCAGATCTGAAGTCACATTCACTCATTTTGCCCTTAAAATATAAAATAAATATACGTCAAACTAATCTGACTCTATTTCAGTGCACACAGTAGGCAAGAAGTCACTACATCTCTATGCAAAGTCACACAGAAAATATCACATTTTTGCTGTTTAAACTTGCTTTGTGACCATGGCTAACCAAAACTGTTATATGAATGGTAGGTAGAAATATATGAGTGCACAAAAGAACATACACAGGTCTAATAATGGCCTAAGCGAGGTAATTTTTGAGAAAGTCTTATTAAATTATTTGAAAGTACTTTCACTGAAAATTTTACATTTTTTTTATTTACTCTATTTGGACTGAGTGCTGTGGGCAGAAGGTGCCAAAATTTGATATCGGAAATCAGAATTATTATCTTGAATTAATCACACTATATCTCCTAATTATAACCAATCAAGGGTTGAATGGAATATTTTTTTACAAAAAAAAAAAAAAAAAGGTTCTCATAGAATATTGCTATATTCTCAGTAAATTAGTATAAAAGGGCTAATAAATAAAGATGGTGGGATAAATGAGAACAACAGCGCAGCTTGCTTTGTGATCAAGAGCAGCATACCTTGTGCCTAATCATGTTTAGTGCTACATTTGTCAGGATGGTAAAATCGAGAGAGAAGCAGAAGTAACAGGTCAAAAGCCTAAATAACAAAATTATAGAATAGAAAGAGAAACGGGCATTAGATGTCAAAATGCTAAATTAGAATTAGCAGAAATATGATGTCAAAGAGCTAACACATGGGATCGTAGAATGGACATGTAATCAGAAATAATAGATGTCAAAAGGCTAAGACTGGTTGGCAGAATGGATAGAGAAATAGATGTTAAAATGATGTTAAAGGATTAACACACAGATTACCAAATGACCCTACAAATCAGGCACCCATACTTTTCCATAGAGATAAAGAACAGCTGATAAATAACCTAATTATACAGACTCGCTTACTTATTTACTCAGTCGTTCCTATTCTACTGTGAGGTGTAGAGGTTTAGAAGAGAGAGCACCATACTATCCTGTTGGCTGTCTTCCTCCTAGCCTGGTTCCATTCGAGTCCTTGGTCCTTCAGAGATTGTCTAATGTTGTCCTCCCAGCGGACTCTGGGTCGTCCTGGAAGTCTGAATCCCTGGCTCTTAGCCTCCCATACTTGCTGTGGCAGCCAATCTTTTCTCATTCTGCAGACATGGCCAAACCATCTTAGTTGGGACTGTTCTACCCGGGTCTGCAGAGGTTGGGTTTTTAGGCCTTGACGTATCGTCTGGTTGCGGACCATGTCTCGTCTTGTTACTTAAACCATCTGTCTCAGATACCTCATTTCTGAGGTTTGGATCTGAATTTTGTGGGTTGTAGTCATTGCCCATGACTTGCATCCATTCGTCAAGACTGGGACATAGGTGGAGCGGTGACTCTACGCTAAACATCAAATATGATCACTATGGTAATGATGCATTGGCTGTCAAAACAATTTGTGCAGCAACACCTTAAGGAAGCTTAATGCAGCGAAAGTTAATTTCACATCATTATCTGGAAAGCAAATAATCTAAACCATGTGTCAAGTACAAAGATATTCTAATTATAAGTTTGGTTGCACACTTTTGTTCCTCTAATGGCTAAGAAAACAGATGTCGCTAATTGTATTTATTTATAATTTATTTGTCGCTTATGTATTTAGTGATTTCGGCATTTGATACTTTTATTTGACTCCCACTGAATATGAACGACTTTTCTTAGACATGGCTATTCAAAGTCTCTTAAGCAGTTTTATGTTGATCCATGGGGTTGGAGTGGCTAAGAGGTATGGCATCCACCTCGAATTCTAGACGTACCGGGTTAGATTCCCAGTTTAGAGAATATTATTTATGGAAATTTTTTTGCAGAACCAGTCATGATGTCATCCTTCTCCCTGGTCTCCTGGGTAGTATGATCGGCCTAGCCTTCTCGGATAAGGGCAAAAAAATCGGAGATCCCGTGAAGTTGCGCACGTTAAAAATCCCACGGCAGTTAGAAATCATAAAGAGTAGGCCTATTTGGAAGGCCGCTGCCCTGGCAAAATTTAAAAATTAGAAATCTACCCACCACAAAAATATTTATAGAATGTGTGATTCCTACATACACACATTGGGATTCTCGCCTGTGCTACGGAGTTCGTGCACTGTGCTGAGATCCTCCTTGTGTGATCTAAGGGAGGAGATCGGAGCACTGATGGAGTTGTCTGTATGCAATGAAGATAGTCCTTAAAACCAAACCAAACCATGTTGATCCATATAGTTTATCCAGTGAGTTTAATGCTGCAGCTGATGTCACTTTCATTAATTTATTTACTTTATATTCAATCTAGACGATGACTGAATAATCACTGCCTATTTTTACATTTTAATATCCTCACTTGTATCAATTGGATATATATTTAAAAAACAAATGTCAAAACAGGAGGCAGTAACTGCCATCTGACTAAGAAGTTTTATTTATTTCCAGGACAACCAAAAAAAAAAAAATCTTACATGGTCAATAAACTGAAATTTCAAGAGATAGCCCAAATTGTTGTCTGCTATGAGGTCCTCCAGGTTGGGGGTTTTAGCATAGGGCTGACACCCCTGTCTATGTAGAAAAAAAAAATTGAAGTTACGGAAATAACGAATAAACAAACTTTGCTGCGGGACGGACATCCGGAGCCTGAGGCTCGTATGACTGTCAGTGGTGAAAGCCGAAAGGAAGCCACTGACATGAGAATGGATGTCCTGACCGCAAAACATGATACAAGAATAGGATTTTGGAATGTCAGGACAATGAATGAGATGGGTAAACTAAAACAGGTCACAGCAGAAATGAGAAACTATAGGTTACACATTCTAGGGATAAGCGAGAGCAGATGGACAGAGGCAGGAAAAGTTAAAACAGCAACAGGAGAAACAGTACTTTACTCTGGAAGAGAGGATGGACAGCACAATGAAGGTGTAGCCATTATTCTACAGAAAGGAATAGAAAGGACATTACTGGAATGGAAAACCATCAACAACAGACTGATAAGATTAAGATGTAGATTCACCAATACTACAACGCTACACACCAACGAATGACAGCGATGAAGAGGTCAAGGATGAATTCTATCAACAACTGCAGAAAGAAATGGAAGACACACCTAGATATGATAGTAATGGGAGACCTCAATGCGAAAGCTGGTACACACAATACATATAATGAAAGAGTAATGGGGAAATGCGGCAGCGGAACAGCAAACGAAAATGGGGATAAATTAATAAGTTTCTGTAGTATTAACAACCTGGTCATTGGAGGAACACTTTTCCCACATAAAGAAATTCACAAATTAACATGGGAATCACCAAATGGTCGGGACAGAAACCAGATAGACCACATCATGATTAACGGTAATTGGAGACATGCATTACAAGATGTGAAGGTAAGAAGAGGTGCAGATGTGGGAAGTGATCACCATTTAGTAGAAGCAAAACTGAAAGTGAAACTAAGAAGGGCTGGACCAATTGTAACTACACAGAAAAGGTTTGACATCAGCAAATTGAAGGACCCCCTTACCAGAAAAGCTTTTGCGGCTGACATAAAGAAACGATATCAATTTGCCAAAGGTCAGGAAAAGACATCGACAGATGATATAGACCAGAAATTAAAAACCATTTCAACAATATATAAGGAAAGCAGCAAATCATGCTTGGGATTCCAGGAAAGGAAGAAGCAAGACTGGATAACACCAGAAACATTAAACACCATAACACTGAGAAAGGAAATGAAAAGAAAGAAAACAGAAGCGAAGTCCCCCAGGTTAAAGCAACTATATAGCGAACAGTACAGTCAGCTGGACAAGGAAGTTAAACGCCAAACCCAAGCCAACAAAAGGAATTTCCTAAACGATCTTGCAAGACAGGCAGAAGAGGCAGCACTGAGAAATGAACAAAGCACAGTATACAAAATAACTAAATTCATCAGCGGAAAACGAGGTGCAAACAATATTACATTAGTAAGAGATAAGCAAGGAAATCTCATCACGACAGCAGAGGGACAGGAAACAAGATGGGCAGAGCACTTCAGAGAAACTCTGAACAAGGAACCACCAGAGACACAATTGAATGTTCCTGAGGCTGAAAATGATCTAGATGTAAATACAGACATTCCACGAAAAGAAGAAATCATCACAGCAATCAAAGGGTTAAAGAAAGGAAAAGCTACTGGCCATGATAACTTAAATGCAGAGCTATTTAAGACAGACCCTGAGCTAGCAGCAGAACTATTAGAACCACTATTTGCACAAGTCTGGAAAACGGGGACAACACCATCAGAGTGGAACAAAGGAATAATTCTCAAATTGCCCAAGAAGGGAGATCTTGCAGACTGCAATAATTGGAGAGGAATAACTCTTCTCTCAGTTCCCAGCAAAATACTAGGCAGGATAATTATACAGAGAATTTCAAAAGCAGTAGACCACAAACTGAGGAAAGAACAAGCAAGATTTAGAAGGAACAGAAGATGTGTAAATCATATATTCACTCTCAGGAACATTATAGAGCAGTGCTCAGAATGGCAAAGACAGCTGTACATTAATTTCGTTGATTTTGAAAAGGCTTTTGACAGCATACATAGGGACAGTTTATGGAAAATACTGAGGGCTTATGGAATTCCAAGCTGCATAGTGTCAATCATAAAAAGCCTCTATGCCAACTTTACGTGTAGTGTTGGGCAGAGCAACCTAACCTTTGAGGTGAATACAGGAGTACGACAGGGATGCCCCTTATCAACCACTCTATTTTTAACAGTCATAGATTGGGTGATGCGCCAGACAACAGAGGGCAATCCAAGAGGAATAAGATGGACTACATTTTCTACATTGGAAGATCTGGAATATGCAGATGACATTGCACTACTAGCACATTCACATCAACACATCCAGGAAAAAACGGATAGACTTAATAAGTTTAGCCAGCAGGTGGGCTTGAACATCAATTTAAAGAAGTCAGAGGTCATGACGCTCAATGTGAGCAACCCTGAGCCCATATCAGTAAGGAATCAGCAACTGGTGCAGACAGACACCTTCACATACCTAGGATGCATAGTAACACCAGACGGCGGGGCAGGCAAAGACATCAACATCAGAATGAATAAGGCAAGAACAGCCTTTTTTAGCCTAAACAACATCTGGAAGTCCTCTCAATACAGCACAAGCACAAAATTAAGATTATATCAGAGCTTTGTGCTTTCTGTGCTTCTCTATGGTGTGGAATGCTGGAGAGTTACAGAGAAGGAAATGTCGAAATTGTCCTCTTTTCGCACATCTTCTTCTTCTTTGATCCTTAGCCGCCGACCGTCAAAGCAGTCAGTGGCCATTACGCCTAGTGGCATCTTGTAGGGCAACAACAAATTGATTCCACTCTGCTCGGTCGGTGGCCATCCTTCGAACAGTGCCCCAACTCTGGTTCATTCTTTGCATCTCAGCCTCCACAGTCCTTCGCCAAGTTGTTTTTGGTCGGCCTCTCTTTCGTTTTCCTTCAGGGGTCCAAAGCATAGCTGTTCTTGTGATGGCATCGGGGTCTCTTCTGAGGACATCGCCAACCCAGCTCCAGCGTCTGCCAGCTATGATGGTGTGCATGTCCTCTTGCTTGCTCCGAGTAAGCAGATCTTGGTTGGTGATGGTATTCGGCCAAAAGATTCGGAGAATTTTTCTTAGGCATGTTGTGTGAAAAGAGGACAATTTCGACATTTCCTTCTCTGTAACTCTCCAGCTCTCCGCGCCATAGAGAAGCACAGAAAGCACACAGCTCTGATATAATCCTAATTTTGTGCTTGTGCTGTACTGAGAGGACTTCCAGATGTTGTTTAGACTAAAAAAGGCTGTTCTTGCTTTGTTCATTCTGTTGTTGATGTCTTTGCTTGCTCCGCCGTCTGGTGTTACTATGCATCCTAGGTATGTGAAGGCATCTGTCTGTTCCAGTTGCTGGCTATACTTATTAAGTCTATCCGTTTTTTCCTGGATGGGTTGATGTGAATGTGCTAGCAGTGCAATGCCATCTGCATATTCCAGATCTTCCAATGTAGAAAATGTAGTCCATCTTATTCCTCTTGGATGGGAGCCGCGCTGGTGTAATGGCTTCGGCGTTGTACTGGCGACCAGGTGTTCATGGTTCAAACCCGGGCGTCGGCGTTTGAAGAAATGTTTACGGCCGGAAATTTGACTGAATAGCCTGAACGGCTCCTGTGATAAACCCTCTGTGGATGGGAAGGAGCGAAGCTCCTGACCGGGTTGGAAGGAAAGTCCTCAGGTTCCCCAGCCTCGCAATGACATGTCATTGGGCCGAAGGGCTGAAAGCCTAAGTGCCGCTGGTTAAGAAAAAAAAAAAAAAAAAAAAAAAAAAAAAAAAAAAATTCCTCTTGGATTGCCCTCTGTTGTCTGGCGCATCACCCAGTCTATGACTGTTAAAAATAGAGTGGTTGATAAGGGGCATCCCTGTCGTACCCCTGTCTTCACTTCAAAGGTTAGGTTGCTCTGCCCAATGCTACACGTAAAGTTGGCATAAAGGCTTTTTATGATTGACACTATGCAGCTTGGAATTCCATAAGCCCTCAGTATTTTCCATAAACTGTCCCTATGTATACTGTCAAAAGCCTTTTCAAAATCAACGAAATTAATGTACAGCTGTCTTTGCCATTCTGAGCACTGCTCTATAATGTTCCTGAGGGTAAATATATGATTTACACATCTTCTGTTCTTTCTAAATCCTGCTTGTTCTTTCCTCAGTTTGTGGTCTACTGCTTTTGAGATTCTCTGTATAATTATCCTGCCTAGTATTTTGCTGGGAACTGAGAGAAGAGTTATTCCTCTCCAATTATTGCAGTCTGCAAGATCTCCCTTCTTGGGCAATTTGACAATTATTCCTTTTCTCCACTCTGTTGGTGTTGTCCCTGTTTTCCAGACTTGTGCAAATAGTGGTTCTAATAGTTCTGCTGCTAGCTCTGGGTGTGTCTTAAATAGCTCTCACACAACATGCCTAAGAAAAATTCACAGAATCTTTTGGCCGAATACCATCACCAACCAAGATCTGCTTACTCGGAGCAAGCAAGAGGACATGCACACCATCATAGCTGGCAGACGCTGGAGCTGGGTTGGCCATGTCCTCAGAAGAGACCCCGATGCCATCACAAGAACAGCTATGCTTTGGACCCTGAAGGAAAACGAAAGAGAGGCCGACCAAAAACAACCTGGCGGAGGACTTTGGAGGCTGAGATGCAAAGAATGAACCAGAGATGGGGCACTGTACGAAGGATGGCCGCCGACCGAGCAAAGTGGAATCAATTTGTTGTTGCCCTACTAGACGCCACTAGGTGTGATGGCCACTGAGAAGAAAGATGCTGCTTTGACGGTCGGCGGCTAAGGATCAAAGAAGAAGAAAATGAGGTCTGAGGATCAGAGTTGAAACAAAGCAGTTGTCGAGGAGGTAGAAAGGAACAATAAAACTTATCAGTCAAATGGCAGTCATTGCTCATTATTTTGATGTTTGTTTCGTGTATATCGAATAGATACAAGTGAGGATATAAAAAACTTAAACACAGGAAAAGACTTTTCAATTACCCGATATAGTGACAAAGACAGCTACCTAAAAAAGATCTAATATCCTCTGATGCTGTCATTTCAGCCGTCATTTATTCCGTATTTCTGGTATTCACTTTCATGACCTAGATTTTTGTTGCTGTATACAACGGCCTGCTACAATAATAAATATTCATCATCATTATTAAATTTCAAGAGCACTAGACCATAAACTTGGGAAGAACAAGCAGGATTCAGAAGAAACAGACAATGTGCAGATCATATATTCACCCTCAGGAACATAATAGAGCAGAGTTCAGAATGGCAGAATGAATCTTACCTCATTCTGTATATAAATTTTGTTGACTTTGAAAAAGCATTTGACAGCATACACAGGGACAGCCTATGGAAAATGCTGAGGGCTTATGGAATTCCTAAGTGCATGGTCTCCATCATTAAAAGCTTGTACGTTAATTCCACATGCAGCACCCTAACTTTTGAAGTGAAAACAAGAGTGCGGCAGTGATGCCCCTTATCAACCACTCTGTTTTTAAGACATGGTGATGCACCATACAACAGTGGATGCCCCTAGAGGAATCAGATGGACAACATTCTCTACACTGAAGGATCTAGAATACGCAGATGACACTGCACTGTTTGCACACCCACATCAACACATCCAAGAAAAAAACAGACAGACTGAATAAACATAGCCAACAGGTGGAACTAAACATTGATCTCAAGAAGACAGAAGTCATGACACTAAATGTAAGAAGTCCTGCACCCATAAAAATAAAGGACCAAGAGCTAGAAAATACAAACATATTTACATACTTAGGAAACATAGTAGCGCCAGATGGTGGGACAAGCAAGGACATCAGTAAACCAATAAATAAAGCCAGAATACCTTCGCCAACCTCAACAACATCTGGAAATCCTCCCAGTACAGTACAAACACTAAATAAAAAAATTTTTTGAGAGGTGAGTAATTTCTGTACTTCTGTATGGTGCAGAATGCTGGAGAGTAACAGAAAATGTCCAAACTGTCCTCTTTCCATAAAATCTGGCCGAACACCATCACCAACAAAGAACTGCTAACTCTGAGCCACCAAGAAGACATGTGCACCATCATTGTGGGTAGATGCTGGTAATGGGTTGGCCACATTCTCAGAAGAGACCCAAACACCATCCCCAGAACTGCCATGCTATGGACTCCAGAAGGAAAGCAAAAGCAAGGACGGCCAAAAACCACCTAGTGAAGAACTGTGGATGCAGAGATGCTGAGCATGAACCAGAGCTGGGGCACTACACGAAGGATGGCTGTCAATCAAGCAAAGTGGAGACAGTTTGTTGCTGCTCTACAAGACGCCACAAAGCGTGATGGTCACTGATTGCTTTGTCAGTCAGCGGTCAAGAATCAATGAAAGAAGATCACCATTATTATTATTTCCCTTTTTATGCCCTTGATGTTACATGCAGCTGGTCCTGTTGCAGGAAGGCTGCATCAAAGTGTTCATATGCTCCTGAAGCAGTGGCGTCTGGTGCAATTTGTTTACATTATAAGATTCCTAGCCCTATCCACAACCTCATATTTATTATCACTGCCTGTCAGCTCCCATGACAAATTCAAGCCAAGTCTTCCTGTCACATGACATCAGCTCAAGGTCTTTCCATGTCTTCCTCATCCCTTTTATTTCTGTCTCCAGTTCTCTTCTCCGTGTGTTTTTTGGTCTCCCTCTACCTTTCTAACCCAGGAGGTTCCAGAAAAAGAGCTGCCTTATAATGTTATCAAGGTTTTCCTCAATGTGTGTTCTATCGCTATAACATCATCTTCTCATTTCTTGTTCCAGTGGCAGTTGTCTGGTTCTTGTCATTAGTTCCACGTTGGTGATCATGTCGTACTATTGCAATCCTTCTGTTCTACGCAAGCGTAACTGTAACTTTGTGTAAGTCTGTAACTTTGTGGTTGTTGTTTTTGCTATTCTCCATGTTTCTGAGCCATGCAATAGGACTGACGTGACATTTGAGTTGAAGATTCTGATTCTGTGTTGGACTTGATATCTTACCTCATACTGGTTGTCTGTTTTAGTCCCGTTTTTTCTTTTTCCCAACACAGAGCCCCGAGCACTACATAGTGATAATAAATATTATTCACAACACATGTCTTCTGTGTGGCCCTCAGGCTCTCAAAATATCTGCTTACATTAAATGTCCCAGACATTGGTCATTCATGTTCTAAAGAACAGGAGAAGTGGATCACAACATGCAAAATAAGATGCTTGAGACCAGCTTAAAATGTCACCATAAGTGACAGAAGAAGCAAAGAGATCAGGAAGTTAGTGGAAGTAAAGTCATGTATATACTACAATGAGGGGCAGAAATAAAAACAGTTTATACACTTTGCCAGAATGCAACAAATCTGCTACTACACAAGTCTTCAACAGAAGATCTGGTTACACAGCAAGATGACATCTGAGAGGAAGGTGAATAAACAGATCATAAAGAAACATGGTAAGACGCTGGCCAGAGTATCACAACTCTCACAAGAAGGACAACTGCTTCTTCCCACTTCACCTAACAGGGGAGCAAAAGAGAAGTTTTATACTTTGTATGCACCTTTGTTTTGATGCATCTGCTCAGAGTTATATTTTGAGTTATAAAGTTAAGTAAAATATTTTATTAGACTCACATGACAGGCATAAATTTATCGACTGAATCAGTTTAGTGTGCAAAAACCATCTTTTTCGCACACAGGGTCAGACTTTTGTTAATTTTATTTGCTAATGTTTGTTCAGTTTCATCTGTAATTTGTGGTAGCGTAGTAAAGTGAGAGTGCTATTAAGCGTTTATTTTGAAAGAAGCGCTTGGAATTTGGGGGAAAAAATAGCCGCTAACATTAACTGTAACCTTATACCTGACCCTAATTGCGACAAAGATGGCCTATTCACAGTGAACGGTGATTCAGCCTAAATTTAAAGTAAAAATTGTTTAAAGAATTCAGGAAATGTCCTAATACTCGTGGCTGAACGCTCAGCAGTGAATATGTGTAAATTTCGTACCATTTATAGTTAGGGTTGGTATTAGGGTTAACCCTAACCCTAACTCTAAATGGTACCAAATTACAAATATTATACACATATTCACTGCTGAGCGTTCAGCCACGAGTATTAGAATGCATTAATGCTCATTCCAATTTACTATAGGCTACGTGTAAAAATTCAAATTTGTTTTTGCTTTTCTTGATTTTGAACTAGCAAATTTACATGTAGCCTACAAGTCCAAATTTAATGTGTTTATAACTGCATTTCTACACCGAGAAAAGAGTCAGTTCTGTTATTCTGTGATATTTAAAAATTGTCTTATTTCTTATTTAAAAAAAAAAAGTTTGCCCACTGAACTCGTACGTCATATTTCCATTATCATCTCTCCTGTTAAAATTCGTCATACAGGTTTACATTTCATCCATATTTTGCATTCTCCTTTCAAGTGTAAATGTGTAATGCCCCTTTCCACTAAACCGGAAGTTCTTTTCTTATAATTATCGGTCTGTCAAGAGGTATGAAAAATAATGTTACTTCAATCGAGACAAAATCAAACTTTTCTTATTATATCTTGAAGTGGAGTATATGTAATATTGTTCGAATATGTCAGTCAAACAACAGAATAATAATATTTTTAACATTTAACGACTTGTTTATTCCCCGAAATGAATAACAACCCAGGGAGCGATCCAAATGGGTCTGTTAGTTTTGTATTCGCAAGTTTAATTTTAATATTAGCGTTATGTCTTCTATAGACCTAGCCTACACCATTACAATTTTTTTAAATTTCAAGATATTTCATTCCATATATAAATTGTAGATCCTTATTCGCAAGAGCATTCTTGTCTTCGTCCATTTTAATTTAATTGTTTAGGCCTAGGCTAAACATTTCCTCAAGTTATTTGTCTTTTCGCTCAGTGCTCCTCTGCTGTAGCCCAGTTTCACTTTTAGTCATTTCTTGTCCCTAATCCATACTGTCCTACTATTTTCTTGTATTTTCCTTTTCCTACTTTTGCATTCATATCACCCATTACTATCAACACATCTGTAGATTTTACTGATTTAAATGTGTGTTGTAGCTCTTCATAGTAGGCCTATTCTATTTCTTCCTCGCTATGATCTTTAGTTGGTGCATAAGTTTGTAAGATTGATAGGCTATGTCGAATGACTTTGCTCTCATCTTAAGTAACATCATTGTGTGTCCAATATCCACATAGGGGCCTACATATTTTTCTAACTCCTTCTTTATCAACATTCCTACTACTCTTTCATGTTTTTCCCCTCCTGAATGTATAAGCGTGTATCCAATAGTCTTGCCTCTGCAACTCCCAGTATATCAAATTTCATGTCTGTTGCCTCTAATATTAGATTGTCAAGCTTTCCTTCTCCGTTTAGAGTTCTAACGTTCCATGTTCCTATTTTTAGGCTCCTACTAGTTTTTACGGTCTTTCTCAGAATGCTCCCTTTAAACAGAATTTGAGGAACACTCGTCATTAGGCTATATACTTCCTTACTCATTAGAGGAGTTGCCTCTTCCCTGTTATTTTGTCCAGTAGATTCTTCCCCAGGCGACAGAGAGTTCTCTACATATCGGTTCTTATCTTTTGGTTGTGATCTCATTACATTCTGTAGGATGTACGTGGTAAGGCCCCAAACTCTTCCACTGTGACTAGCCGTTGTCTTTTTCTATGCCCGACACGCCTCTAGTGCACCACGCACTTTGCTGTTCCGCTATGTGAGCCGTTGATCTTCTTAGATTCCTCCGCCTCACTCACCGTCTTTGTGTACTAGGGATGGACATTCCCTTGAGTAAGATTACTCCTACTCCACTCATGTAGTTTAGCCAGTCAGCCAAGACTGTTGCTTGGGATGTGGCCACCGCCGTACACAAGCGGTATTTGAGCTAGATAAAGAGAGGAGAACCAAATAGGATCCTGACTGTCCTAAAAAGGACATGGCTGTCTCTCACCGTGAGGTACTATCCCTCTCTCTTTATCCTACACCCCATGGAGATAAAAACGAAGTAAATTGGTAGGCCAAATTAGCTTTTTTTTTTTTTTTTTTCTTGTTACAGTGGGCCTCCGTGTTTATTGCACCTTATTATTTTGTAAACAGCTCAAAACAGGGTTAAGGTTAGCATTAGCAACTTTTTTTTTAATCACTCCAAGTAACATGAGTAACTTATCAATTGAGAGTTGGTTGACAAGATAGTGAGCATATAATCTGTGATTAAACCAACCAGGGATTTTAAAAAAATATTGTTCATTTTTCTTGCTTGCCATTGTATTTGCTGGTTACTACCTATCTAGATTGATTTTAATATATCACATATTTACGGTGTATGATGTTCTTCTAGGGAACTGGTGTTATACCTAAAGTAAAACAAAAAACAATTTTTGTTGCCTTATATTATTTAAGAAATATAAGTCTATATTTTTACTTTTCTGGTTTACTGTTACAGATACTGTTCTGAAAAAAGGTGAAATAATTAACATACGGAATTAAACCTTATGGGTGGAGCCGCGCTAGGGTAGTGGTTACCACACTGCGCTGGCGACCGGGTGACCCAGGATCAAACCCGGGCGAGGACATTTGAAGATTTTCGGCGACCAGGATTTGGACTGGATTAATTCGAGCCCTGGCGAGTACATTTGAAGGAGTGTCGTCAACCAGGGACTGGCGGCTCCTGAGCCGACCCAGCTCTAATGGGCACCTCTGAAATCGCCTAGTATCTGCCTGAATGGCGAGGGACACCTGTCTCTGTGCAAGAAAAAAGGGATACTCACGTAAAATCAGTCTCAGGTTAGGCATAAATAACCTGAGATTTCGCCTCGAGTAATAGCGAGCGTTAAAAAAAAAAAAACCTTATGGAATTGATTTATTTGATTAAGATTAGTATTAGGCTAGACCATACCATGTAAGGAATGATTACCATTGATTGAAATTATGTTCATCAAGGATTTCATCATGAAGTTCAACAAGGCGGTTTCAGGTTCTCGAAGGAAGAATAGGGCACGCCACTTCAATGCTCCATCCCACATCAGGAGAAAAATCATGAGTTCTCCTCTCTCAAAAGACCTGCGGCAAAAGTACAATGTCAGGAGTATGCCAATTAGAAAGGATGATGAGGTGACGGTGAGTATCAAAATACTAGTTCTACAGTTCCTTTTGTTCCAGATGAAACAGGACTGCAACTGTTCAGTCAGTTCCCTAAGGAGCATAGGCTTTCAACAAACACATGCTAAGTCCTCCTGTTATCTGCTATCAGCTCAAGTTCTTTCCGCTTCTTTATCATATTCATTTCTCTCTCTCCAGTTCTTTTCTCTGCATATATTTTTTTTGCCTGCCTCTCTTACTATAGGAATTCCAGAACAAGGACTGCTTTGTGATTCTATCAACAGGTTTCCTCGGAATGTGTCCTGTCCATCATCGTTTTCTCATCTCTTGTTCTGCTGATACCTGTTTGATCCTTGTCATCAGTTCCTCATTAGTGATCTTGTCATACCAATTTTAATCTATCTATTCTACGCAAGTATCCATTTAAGAAATTCTGTAGCTTTTTGGTTGTTTTTGTTGTTCTCCAAGTTTCAGAGCCATTGTATGGGTATAGGACTAACTTGACATCAGTGGTGTATCCTGGTAATGCGAGCTAGGCGTGCTGCTACTTAAAATGAATATGTACGCCTACTATTTAACTTTTTCCCGTCTTAATTTAAAAACCAACTATATTCAATTACGCAACGATAGTTATTAGGGGTATATGTCAATTATCTCCGAAATACTAATTAACTTACAACTTGAAACTCACTGTCACTGTAATAATCTGCATTCCCGGCAACTAACAAAAATTAATCACAAAAAACACTGGACGGACACAGCCGATTTTTACAACTCGAGAGCTGCAAGACCACCGCACGCATGTTTGTATTGTATTGACGTATCTGGCCATGACCCCGATCCACACAAACCAATCTTCAGACGTGAATCCGAAAGGTGCAGCACGCATTGTGACGGAATTACCCGAGAAACTTCAGGCGATTGTAACCAACCAATAAAAACTGCACTATAAAACGTGTCTGGGAAACTGAAACTAGATATACTCGTAGATTCTATGCGGGAAAATCCGTTATCCTGATGCGTGCGGTCCGAAAGCAGAACTTTAGAAGAGAAATATTTTATAGAATAATAAATTAAATTTTTATTTTCCTTCTGGCATAGGTGTGCGCAGCACGCATAGCACACATAGAGAATACGCCACTGCTTGACATTTGAGTTGATTATTTTAGTGTTGGACTTGATCTTCATATGTTTTCCGACGCAATGACAGCTTCTCTGGCCATTTGTATTCTTATTTTGATATATTATCTGTACCTCCAACTTTGTCTATATTGCTGCCAAGATATATGTATGATTCTGCGTGTTGTAGGGGTGTATCATTCAATTCCATCTTCAATTTCCTGCATTTATTCTCGTTATATTTGTCTTTTCACCTAGTATTTTCAGACCTACTAGCTGTGGCCTGTCATCAAGTATTTTCATTGATGTTTTTGTTAGATATTGTAATACTGTGGTATCTGAATTCTCAGATGTCAGGGCGCTTTGGTACATGAAATGTTCATTATGGTACCTCTGAATCTACTTGTAGAGTCAATATATGGTATACTCAGATAGGTGAACAATTTTAAGTCCTGTGTTTATTATGCACACCTTGTCCCTTGTGAAAGTTGCATGGACTAACTGTATTAGAGGACATTTCATTCATAACCCTCCACTCCCAAAGGAGCATAGGCCTTCAACAAACACATGCCAAGTCCTCCTGTCCCGTGCCATCATCTCAAGTTCTTTCCATGTTCTCCTTATCATTTTCACCTCTGTTTCCAACTCTCTTCTCCATGTACTTCTTGGTCTTCCTCTGCCTCTCTTGCCCTGGGGGTTCCAGAACAAGGACTGCCTTGTAATGCTATCAACAGGTTTCCTCAGTGTGTGTCCTATCCATCGCCATCGTCTTCTTCTCATCTCTTGTTCCACTGGCACTTGTCTAGTTCTTGTCATCAGTTCCATGTTGGTAACCTTGTCATACCATTTTAATCCCTCTATTCTACGCAAGCACCCATTTATGAAAGTCTGTAGCTTTTTGGTTGTTGTCTTTGTTGTTCTCCATGTCTCCGAGCCATACAATAGGACTGACTTCACATTTGAGTTGAAGATTCTTATTTTCGTGTTGGATCCGATTTCTCTTGATCTCCATATATTTCCCAATGCAATGAAAGCTCCTCTTGCCTTTTGTATTCTTATTTTGATATCACTGTCTGTCCCTCCAACTTTGTCTATATTACTGCCAAGATATGTGTATGATTCTACATCTTGTATTGGTGTTTCTTCAAGTTCAACCCTGTTATCATTACCTGCATTTATTCTCATTATTTTTGTCTTTTCCCTGTGTATTTTCAGACCCAATTGCTGTGACCTCTCATCGAGTGTTTTCAATTTGTCCTGCATCTGATTACGGTTATGGGACAGAAGAGCCAAGTCATCAGCAAAATCCAGATCATCCAACTGCTTAGTCAGAGTCCACTGGATTCCATTTCTGTTGTGTGTTGTCGATGATCTCATAACCCAATCTATTGCCAGCAAGACAAGAAATGGAGACAAGAGGCATCCCTGTCGCACTCCTGTTCTTATCCCAAACGGTTCTGTAAGCTGTCCTTCGTGAAGAACTCTGCATGTCATGTCTTCATATGTTTTCTTTATTAAATTAATGATCTTCAGGGGAACTCCATAATCCCTCATCAATTTCCAAAGTGATTCTCTGTCTACACTGTCAAATGCCTTTTCGTAGTCCACAAATCCGATGTATAGTGGTGAATTCCATTCCAGACTTTGTTCAACTATTATTCTCAAAGTGGCTATCTGGTCTGTACATGATCTGTTTTGTCGAAAACCTGCTTGTTCATCTCTCAGTTTCTTGTCTATGGACTCTTTTAATCTCTCAAGGATAATCCTGTTTAATACTTTTCCTGGCACTGATAGTAACATTATTCCTCTATAGTTTGTACACTCTTGTAAATTTCCCTTCTTAGGCAACTTAACCAGATATCCTTCTTTCCATTCTGCTGGTATCTCTTCCTTTTCCCAGACTTTACCAAGTAATTTATATAACATCTCTGTAGCCGTGTCGATATCTGCTTTGATGGCCTCTGCTGGTATGCCATCAGGTCCAGACGCTTTTCCCTCTCTTAGAAGCTTTATGGCTTTCTTTATTTCTTCCTTCGTTGGTCTTTCACCGTTAATTTGTAGCTCTTCTTCTGCTGGCTGGATGTCCGGCGGGTTTTGTGGAGCTGGTCTATTGAGAAGGTCCCCAAAATATTCTGTCCACCTCTTCATTTGCTCTTGTATATTGCTGAGCAGTTTTCCCATTCTTGTCTTTTATGAGGCAACTTGTTTGCTTGTATTTCCCTGTTAGCTTCTTTGTGCTGCTATACAGTTCTCTCATATTTCCTTTGGCTGCAGCATCTTCTGCCTCTCTTGCCAACTCCTCAATATACTTCCTCTTGTCTCTTTTGATACTTCTTTTTACTTCTTTGTTTGCTTCTGTGTACACTTCTTGAGCCTTGGCTTTGGAGCTTCTAGTTTTGCTTGTGTTTAACTCTGCTTTCTTGTTTTTTCTGTCTTTTATCTTATTGATGGTTTCTGTTGTTATCCATGCTTTTTGTTGTCTTTCCCTTTTCCCCAGTATTTCTTCACATGTCTCCTTCCATACTGTTTTGACCTGCTGCCAATAGTCTTCTGTATTCTCTACATCTTCCAGCTGTTGGAGCACTTGGAATTTGTTGGATACTGTGACCGCAAATTTGTCTCTTGTTTCTTGATTTCTTAGCTGTCCTACATTAAACTGTTGTCTATAATTTTGCATTGTTGCATATCTCTTGAGTTTCATTTTTACTTTGGCTATCAGAAGATGGTGATCTGATGCCACATCTGCTCCTCTATATACCTTTACATCCTGCAATGATGATCTAAACTTCTTGTTTATGCATATATGATCAATCTGATTTTCTGTTCTATGGTCTGGTGATATCCATGTTGCCTTGTGTATTCTCTTATGTGGAAACATGCTTCCTCCTATAGCCAGTTGATATGAAGCACAGAAGTTTGCGAATAGCTCTCCATTTTCAATTCATTACTCCTAGCCTGTTTTCCCATGACTTCTTCGAATCCAGTGTTGACTGTACCTATCTTTGCATTCATGTCACCCATCAAAATTGTGATGTCTCTTCTTTTTACTTTATCCATAATTTCCTGTAGTTTAGTATAAAATGCTTCTTTCACAGACTCTTCTTTGTCATTAGTTGGTGCATAACATTGGATGACATTTACATGAATTTTCTTTTTAGCTGTTTTGAAAGAAGCTGTTATTATTCTGGGTCCAACAGCTTCCCATTCAATTAGTGCTTTCTGTGCTTCTTTAGATAACATAAGAGCTACCCCTTCACTGTGGTGTGAACTTTCGTCTTCATGTCCTGAGGACAGCACCAATTCACCTGTGATGAGTTTCTTCCTGTCTACCCCCTTCCACTTTGTTTCACACATTCCCAGAACCTCGATTTTGTATTCCCTCATTTCTGCTGCTACTTGCGCCACTTTCCCTTGTTCGTTTAATGTCCGAACATTCCAGGTGCCAAATCTGGAAGTTCTCCTAGAAGAAAGAAGGTTAGTCAGCAACACAGACTCCTTTCGGCTTTCTCTGTGTTGCATCATACGCCTCCCCGCGAGAGGACCTTCCCCTGTCTTGGATGGCTGTGTTTTATTTTCTTTATTTGACTTGTCCATATTTGTTGAAGTTTTTTGTGGTTTAAATTTTTTACAGGATGGTGTAACCGGCCCCATGCCCAACCCTCCTTAGTCGCTTTTTACGACATGCTTGGTAGGGGACAGTGTTACTATTCTTTGCTCCCCTTTCGGGCCCCGGTAACACACGGGTGTTTAGAGGACATATAGAGTGAAATTGTTAGAAACTCATCTAGAAAGTTCTTACGCAAGAATGCAATCATGATCTAATATTTATATATAGCTGCTTCTTTTTACACTCTCAGATGTCTGCTTGAATGTTTTCAAAGAAAGCAGTAGTCAGTTTGAAGCTGTTTGCATTTCCATAGAGCTTTTCCACGAATGGTACTGGTGTCTGAAGATTACCACTCGTTCTCTACTCAAAGGTTATGCTTGCACCAGGCTGAGGTAGCTTTCCTTTGCCAGTCTGTCAGCTTCTTCACTGCCGGTGATGTTCTAAAAAGATGGGATCCATTGGGTCACAACTCTTTTGAATCGTTGACATAGTTTGTAGAGCAATATTCTTAGGTCATCCAGGTCTGCATTATTTTGGTTTTTCAACGTTGCAATTGCTGACTGTGCATCAGTAAAGAAAGCAGCTTGTCTCTATGCTTTTTCTATGTCATTATAACCTTTGCTGCAATTTTCAATGCCCCTGCTCTATAGTTACTTGAGAATTGTCCTGTTGCCACTGACAGCTTATTTTTTGTGCACCAGTGCTTAAGGTCAGAAAGACACCACCACCTCCATTATTTGTTGCTGATCCATCTGTGTTTACGGGGTCCAGGTGTTGCATGCGTAATGTTTCTCTATAGATTTTGGATTTTGTCGCTATGGATTTTCTCTCTGTTGCAGTCTGGCTCTTCTTTCTTTCAGTTCCAGGAATGTTTTCTATCATTTCAGGGAAACGTTTCTAAACTGGAAGCTTGTGTTCAGTGTAGATGGGTGTAATAGTTGATATTGCATTTATGGAAACTGCTGTCATCTGTGTTGTGGTTGATTGTACAAAGTTGCTGTGCTTGAATCTTTGCCTTTTAAGAGCATTTATTCTACAGCACATTGGCGCGTTGGCTGTAGGCATGTAATCTATTCAAGTTCTTTTATAAGTGTTGTCTTCTTGCCACCTGTTATAATTCTCATTGCTTGATCAAAGTTTGACTTAGCTGCTGTTGCCCAGCTGCAATGCCATACTCTAGCTTCTTATTTATATAGCTTTTTATTTTATTATTATATTGTGATTACAATATCAGTATTCACCAAAGCACTAGAACGTAATTCATTTTATAAACATTTTACTATGTTTCTTCAGATAGCCAGGGGTCATTACAAGGGCCAGCAGATGGGCAAGGTGACTCAAGTTTACAGAAAGAAATTTGTAGTTTACATCGAGCGTATTCAGCGAGAGAAAGCTAATGGAACAACTGTCCATGTTGGTATCCACCCTTCAAAGGTATAAGCCTATTTATTGTTGCTTATCTGTGCTTTCTTATACTTAACCCTTTTAACACTGCTAGGATAAGTTATTGGCTCCTACATAACTAAAATAATGGATGAGTTAATTTTCTGTCCCGACACTTTTGACTCGGGATCGCAAATATCTGTGTTCATAAGTTGAAAACTTTCTTCATTCAGTGAGGTAAATTGATTGTTAATGCGGAATTTTGACCTCATTTACTGCCTACAAAGAATAGCTGCAAATTTGCTCCATGCAAGGTACTGTCCTTCAAAATATTAGAATTGAGGACATTGTTCATTTTAATTTGCACTGCAACTATTGTAAAATACTATGTTTATGTGCCATTTTTGACAACATTTGAAGTTCTGTGTTTTTTCATGTCAGTTTTAAGGTGGTCTATTTAAATTGGCATTTTGCTGCTAAATAAACCGTAATTCTACATCCAAGACATTGATAGGCAGATATGCAACAAGAATGGATGTGCCCATGATGGTGAATTAGAGATATATTTATCTTATTTCCCCCATCAAAATTTAATTTAAGTTTTTTTCATTTTGCGCAATTTTTTTTTTAGTTTCATAATGGCGTTAGGATACTAAAAATTCAAATTCCTTACCAGGACATTACTGATATTTCAGGTGCTTTTAATGTAAATAGGCTTTTTAGCTATTTTCATAAGAATTAACCCTATTTGAACTATCCCATTCAGTGGGCATAGAGATACATTGACGGCAGTTGAAAGAATATGTGCCAAGAGCTGAAGGCTCTTAATTCCAGATACAACTTGATGGGTCTTGAGATTTGAGAAAGTGGGTTTTGAAACATCACATTACGGCATCAGACGCTGAATATTTTGCACAGGTCATTGGCATTATCAGTATTGAAAAGGGGTTAATGGAATTGGTGTGCAAGTCTAATTTAGCCTGCATCTTTCCCTTTATGGTTTGGCTTCTGTCTCCAGAGGCAGTTAGTCAGTGTAAGTAAAGGTACATGAAAGGTTGGGTAGTTGAGGTAGAGCATTCAATCAAATGAGCTCTTACTTTACCGATCTAACTACATCTATATTTTTGTGTGTGTATACTTAAGTGATTCAGCTGAGAAATGTTTATCTGTCAGCGGGAGCTGATTATAAAGTTTATTATTCCGTTGGTATTTATGAATATGTGGTGCATGATTCATTTCAGTTGTCTAGAAAAATGGGAGGAATCTTTTTTGCTTTGATTAAGCATTAGCCACCACTGTGGTTTGCCCACGTAAAGGAAGCCTGGACCTGAGCACTTTTTATGCTGTCGTCATGGTTATTTCTGTAGCAATATTAGTTTTACACATGGGCTCCTAACCTTATATGTGCGTGTTATTAAGTGGCTTGAAGAAATATATGTTGGAATTTTTTATGTAGAGGTATCGCTGTTTCATGAAACATTTTATTTATTTTTAATCAGATACCAGCCTGAAATGGGTGTTTGTTTTTGTTTATATTTTTTTCAATTTCTTATGTTAACTGATAGGGTGAATTTGTTTGGTGTGAAAGTTTGTAATTTAGTCTGCGTTTTTCCCTTTATGGTTTGGCTTCTGTCTCCAGAGGCAGTTAGTCAGTGTAAGTAAAGGTACATGAAAGGTTGGGTAGTTGAGGTAGAGCATTCAATCAAATGAACTCTTACTTTACCGATCTAACTACATCTATATTTTTGTGTGTGTATACTTAAGTGATTCAGCTGTGCAATATTTATCTGTCTGCGGGAGCCGATTATAAAGTTTATTATTCTGTTGGTATTTATGAATATGTGGTGCATGATTCATTTCACTTGTCTAGAAAAACGTGAGGAATACTTTTTGCTTTGATTAAGCAATGAACCACCACTGTTGTTATCCCACTTAAAGGAAGCCTGGACCTATGCACTTCTTGTGCTGTCGCCACGGTCATATCTGTAGCAATATTTGTTTTACACGGGCTGCTAACCCTATGTGCATGTTAAGTGGCTTGAAGAAATATATGTTGGAATTTTTTTATGTAGATGTATTGCTGTTTTATTAAACATATTATTTATTTTTAATTAGAAACCTGCCAGAAATGGCAAATGGAGGTTTTTTTAGTATTTTAGTTCCTTCTGTTTACTGTTAAGGTGAATTTGTTTGGTGTGCACGTTTGTAATTTAGCCTGCATCTTTCCCTTTATGGTTTGGCTTCTGTCTCCAGAGACAGTTAGTCAGTGTAAGTAAAGGTACATGAAAGGTTGGGTAGTTGAGGTAGAGCATTCAATCAAATGAGCTCTTACTTTACCGATCTAACTACATCTATATTTTTGTGTGTGTATACTTAAGTGATTCAGCTGTGAAATGTTTATCTGTCAGTGGGAGCTAATTATAAAGTTTATTATTCTGTTATTATTTATGAAAATGTCATGCAAGAATGTGGGGGCGTGAAAAAATTACAGTTAGACTCAAACTTTTGTGGTGCATGATTCATTTCATTTGTCTAGAAAAATGTGAGGAATACTTTTTGCTTTGATTAAGCAATGAACCACCACTGTTGTTATCCCACATAAAGGAAGCCTCGACCTGAGCACTTCTTGTGCTGTCACCGCGGTCATATCTGTAGCAATATTTGTTTTACACTGGGGCTGCTAACCCTATGTGCACGTTAAGTGGCTTGAAGAAATATATGTTGGAATTTTTTTATGTAGAGGTATTGCTGTTTTATTAACCATTTTATTTATTTTTAATTAGAAACCTACCAGAAATGGCAAATGGAGTTTTTGTTTTTTTAGTTCCTTGTGTTTACTGATAAGGTGAATTTGTTTAGTGTGCAAGTTTGTAATTTAGCCTGCATCTTTCCCTTTATGGTTTGGCTTCTGTCTCCAGAGGCAGTTAGTCAGTGTAAGTAAAGGTACATGAAAGGTTGGGTAGTTGAGGTAGAGCATTCAATCAAATGAGCTCTTACTTTACCGATCTAACTACATCTATATTTTTGTGTGTGCATACTTAAGTGATTGAGCTGTGAAATGTTTATCTGTCAGCGGGAGCTGATTATAAAGTTTATTATTCCGTTGGTATTTATGAATATGTGGTGCATGATTCATTTCAGTTGTCTAGAAAAATGTGAGGAATCTTTTTTGCTTTGATTAAGCATTAGCCACCCCTGTTGTTTGCCCACGTAAAGGAAGCCTGGACCTGAGCACTTTTTATGCTGTCGTCATGGTCATTTCTGTAGCAATATTAGTTTTACACGTGGGCTCCTAACCCTATATGTGCGTGTTATTAAGTGGCTCGAAGAAATATGTGTTGGAATTTTTTATGTAGAGGTATAGCTGTTTCATGAAACATTTTATTTATTTTTAATCAAATACCAGCCTGAAATGGGTGTTTGTTTTTGTTTATTTTTTTTCAATTTCTTATGTTAACTGATAGGGTGAATTTGGTGTGGAAGTTTGTAATTTAGTCTGCATCTTTCCCTTTATGGTTTGGCTTCTGTCTCCAGAGGCAGTTAGTCAGTGTAAGTAAAGGTACATGAAAGGTTGGGTAGTTGAGGTAGAGCATTCAATCAAATGAGCTCTTACTTTACCGATCTAACTACATCTAGTTTTTTGTGTGTTATTTAGCTGTGAAATATTTATCCATATGCAGGAGCTGATTATAAAGTTGATTATTCCTTTGTTGTATATGTGGTGCCAGGGTGTGGGGATGTGGAAAAATTACTCACAGCTTTCTGTTGCATTATTTATTATAGGTATTGTCTAGAAATATGTGGGGAATACTTTTTGTGTTGATGAAGCGTTGAGCCACCACTGTAGTTAGCCCATTTAAAGGAGGCATGTAGCAGAGCACTTCTCATGCTGTTATCATGGCCATTGCTGTAGCAGTATGAGTTTTACGTGAGGCTCCTAGACACATTGTGTGATGGCTTGAAGAAAATATATGTTGGAATTTTTTATGTGGAGCAGGGGTTTTGTTTGTTCCAGGTCCCACTTTGATTTGTCTTGTGAAAGCTTCTAAGAAGATATGTACATGTTGAAAATGAATCTCAAATTTCTAGCCACCCTCCAATGTGATCTCCCGTCAGGAGGCCCTCAAACCCCATTAGAAATCCACTTCGGATAGAGTCAAATTAATCCTGACTTATCACTCTCACAGCACTGCAGTCAAAAAGATCCTTTTCTGCCACTTACCCATCCTCCAAGCAGATTCTGTGACCTGAGATGTATTTGGCGACGCACCTTTGGTGGCATATAGACACGACAAGAACCTCAAGGATCTTGTTCACACCCGTCTCCCAACTGAGAGTGTCACCCACGCACACTACTCTGTGGTCAGACACAATGCACGATGTGCAAGTATGTCATCCAAACCCACAAGGTGTCTTTTCCTGAGGCCACGTTCACCATCACTAATAGCTTCACGTGTGCCTCACGCAATGTCATTTATACAATCATATGTAAACGTTGCAGCAAAACCTATATTGGCCAAACTTTGGGACAGATTCAACCAGCACCTTAATGACATCTCTCAGCAAAAATCCACACCAATGGGTCTGTGGACCACAGGTTAAGAAGCCCCAATGTAGAGTAATTGGCGTTATTTTGATTTTTGGCCTTTAGCATAAGTAGTGTGAGCACCATCTATTGAACAATTTTTTTTATTTTTATCATCTGATACCAGGGAAATGTAAGGAAGTTTGGTGTGCAAGTTTGTAATTTTGTCTACATCTTTCCCTTTATGGTTTGGCTTCTGTCTCCAGAGGCAGTTAGTCAGTGTAAGTAAAGGTACATGAAAGGTTGGGTAGTTGAGGTAGAGCATTCAATCAAATGAGCTCTTACTTTACCGATCTACTTACTTACTTAGTCGTTCCCCTTCTACCGTGAGGTGTAGAGGTTTGGAAGAGAGAGCGCCAGACTATCCCATCGGCTGTCTTCCTCCTGGCCTGGTTCCATTCTAGTCCTCGATCCTTCAAAGATTGTCTAATGTTGTCCTCCCAGCGGACTCTGGGTCGTCCTCGGGGTCTGGATCCTTGGCTCTTTGTTTTCCATGCTTGTCGTGGTATCCGATCTTCTCCCATTCTGCAGACATGGCCAAACCATCTTAATTGGGACTGTTCTACCTGGGTCTGCAGGGGGTAGGACCTTAGGCCCTGACGTATTGTCTGGCTGCGCACCATGTCTCCTCTTGCCACCCCAACCACCCTCCTCAGATACCTCACCTCCGAGGTCCGGATCTGGCCCTTATGGGCCGCAGTCACCTCCCATGACTCGCATCCGTATGTCAAGACTGGGACACAGGTGGAGCGGCACACAGCCACCCTCGCCTTCCCACCAACCTCTCTCCTGCCGAGGAATCCTCGACCCATGGCCCGAAAAAGTCTCCCAGCTGCTGCCTCCCGAGTGGCCAACTCTTCCCCGATGCCTCCCCCTCGGTCTATAACAGCTCCGAGGCATTTAAAGCGGTCGACCCGCTCTCCCAGCCTAATCTTATGTTTTCTTTCTTCTCGTGATATCACCATGGATTTTGTTTTAGAGCTGCTTATGACCATCCCTCTCTTCTCCAGCTCTTCCTTCCAGACTTGCAGGTTGGATTGGAGATGCGCCTCTGATTTAGCAATCAGGGCAACATCATCAGCCAATGCCAGCTCCGAAACACAGACCTGTCTCATCTTCCAGCACCCCACCAAACACCCTCCTGTCCTCTCCCCACATGCCCTGATGACATCGTCCATAAGGAGCATGAAGAGGTAAGGTGATAGGATATCACCTTGTCCTACACCAGTGGTGGTCCCGAACTCTTCCGACTTATGGTTTGCTGTCCTCACATAATTTCTGCAAGACTTGCAGAAGCTCTGTATAGCATGAATCAGAGGTGCTGGAATATTCTTCCTTGCCAAACAGTCCCAAAGTTTACTCCAGGGGACCCTGTCAAACGCCTTTTCCAGATCTATGAAACAAAGATGCATCTCACTCTTATACTCAAGGGCCCCTTCACTCAGCCGTCTGAGTGTGAAGATCAGGTCTTGAGTACTTCGGTTTGCTCGAAATCCGCACTGGACCTCATCCAATTGTGGCTCAGCCAGGCGTCGGAGTCTCTGCTCCAGGATTCTAGAGCAGATTTCACCAGGGACACCGAGAAGGGTCACGCCTCCATGGCCTCCACACTGTCGACCGTCACCCCCTTTGAAAACTGGTGCCATGATGGCAATCTCCCAATCCCCCGGTATGGTCCCGCCGTACCACGCTGCCTGTAAAACCCCCAAGAGTAATAGGTCGCCTGATGCTCCCATGAACCCAACCATCTCTGGTGTTACACCATCATGCCCTGCTGACCCGCCCATCTTGACTTTCTCCAGTGCTGCCTTCAGTTCTTCCATCTTTATGTCATCTTCACCATCATTGGTTTTTACCGATCTAACTACATCTATATTTTTGTGTGTGCATACTTAAGTGATTCAGCTGTGAAATATTTATCTGTCAGCAGGAGCTGATTATAAAGTTTATTATTCTGTTGGTATTTATGAATATGTGGTGCATGATTCATTTCAGTTGTCTAGAAAAATGTGAGGAATCTTTTTTTTTCTCTGATTAAGCATTAGCCACCACTGTTGTTTGCCCACGTAAAGGAAGCCTGGACCTGAGCACTTTTTATGCTGTCGTCATGGTCATTTCTGTAGCAATATTAGTTTTACACATGGGCTCCTAACCTTATATGTGCGTGTTATTAAGTGGCTCGAAGAAATATGTGTTGGAATTTTTTATGTAGAGGTATCGCTGTTTCATGAAACATTTTATTTATTTTTAATCAGATACCAGCCTGAAATGGATGTTTGTTTTTGTTTATATTTTTTTCAATTTCTTATGTTAACTGATAGGGTGAATTTGTTTGGTGTGAAAGTTTGTAATTTAGTCTGCGTTTTTCCCTTTATGGTTTGGCTTCTGTCTCCAGAGGCAGTCAGTGTAAGTAAAGGTACATGAAAGGTTGGGTAGTTGAGGTAGAGCATTCAATCAAATGAGCTCTTACTTTACCGATCTAACTACATCTAGTTTTTTATGTGTGCATACTTAAGTGATTCAGCTGTGAAATATTTATGTCTGCTGGAGCTAATTATAAAGTTTATTATTCTGTTATTATTTATGAAAATGTCATGCAAGAATGTGGGGGCGTGAAAAAATTACAGTTAGACTCAAACTTTTGTGGTGCATGATTCATTTCATTTGTCTAGAAAAATGTGAGGAATACTTTTTGCTTTGATTAAGCAATGAACCACCACTGTTGTTATCCCACTTAAAGGAAGCCTGGACCTAAGCACTTCTTGTGCTGTCGCCACGGTCATATCTGTAGCAATATTTGTTTTACACTGGGGCTGCTAACCCTATGTGCACGTTAAGTGGCTTGAAGAAATATATGTTGGAATTTTTTTATGTAGAGGTATTGCTGTTTTATTAAACATTTTATTTATTTTTAATTAGAAACCTACCAGAAATGGCAAATGGAGTTTTTGCTTTTTGTTTATTTAGTTCCTTGTGTTTACTGATAAGGTGAATTTGTTTAGTGTGCAAGTTTGTAATTTAGCCTGCATCTTTCCCTTTATGGTTTGGCTTCTGTCTCCAGAGGCAGTTAGTCAGTGTAAGTAAAGGTACATGAAAGGTTGGGTAGTTGAGGTAGAGCATTCAATCAAATGAACTCTTACTTTACCGATCTAACTACATCTAGTTTGTGTGTGTGTGTGTTCACTTAAGCTGTGAAATAATTATTCATCTCCAGGAGTTGATTGTAAAGTTGATTATTATCCTTGATTATATGTATATGTGGTGCAAGGGTATGAGGATGTGGAAAAATTACAGCTTTGTGGTGCTTGATTTATTTCAGTTTTTTTTATTTTTGGGTAGTAGATTGGACTACCGAGACAGTTATCCCACTTAAAGTAAGCCTGCCGCAGAGTGCTTCTCACACTGTTGTCATTTCTGTAGCAAAATTAGTTTTTCATGAGGCTGCTCAGGCCGTGTTGATTGGTGGCTCTGGGAAATATATGTTGGAATTTTTAATATAGAGGAAGCAGTGTTATATCGATTTGTGGCTTGCAGTACTAGTAGTGTGAGCACCATTTATTGAACTATTAACGCTTATATCTTCTTTTTTTTAAAATCTGATACTGAATTGAAAAGTCATAAGTTTGTTGTTGTTTTTTTCTCTCTTCTATTCCTTTTCCCTTTAGGTTGTCATTGTCAAACTGAAACTGGACAAGGATCGCAAGAAGATCCTGGAGCGAAAGGCAATGAGCAGAGCCAAGGCTTTGGCAGAGAAGGGCAAGTACACTGAAGAAACCATGGAGAGCTAAATATGTTGAATTGCCTATAGAAAATAAATGATATAAATGTTTCCAGTGTGTTTTGTTTGTTTGTTTCCCAGTTATATCGTTTTGCATATTGTCAGTCGCACAACGATTGTTTCTTAAGAGCATTTCATTATAAATAATAGGTTAAAGGGAGAACTAATTCTCAAAATCAGTATATCTTAAGATTGTAGTAAAATACATTCTTTTATCAAAATTGTTGGAATTTTTTTTTAACGGTATATTTTATAATTAGAGCCATCAGCTGTATATTAATTTATAGCTATTAAATAATATCACCGTGCGTAAAAGCAGTCACAGAAATGAACGACTTACAGCAATTCATTGTTTAATAGTTTTATGAAACCATGTGTTAGTGGGTGCTCAGGAATTAATGGTAACTAGCTGTAGATACATGTTTGCCTGTTTACCAGAGCCCAATTGATACCCTTTTGCTCCCCAAGAAGCATAGGCCTTCAGCAAACACATGCCAATCCTCCTGTCGTGTACCATCTGCTAAAATTCTTTCCATGTCTTCCTCCTCAGTTTCATTTCTGTCTCAAGTTCTCTTGTTGTGTTTTTTTGGTCAGCTCTGTCTCTCATAACCTGGGTATTTCCATGACTGCCTTGTGATGCTGTCAGCAGGTTTCCTCAGTGTGTGGCCTATCCATTGCTAGCGGTCTTCTCATCTTTTATTCCACTGGTTTTTGTCATCAGTTCCACATTGATCACTTTTGTTACACCATTGAAATCCTGTTCTCTGCAGGCACCCATAGATTCCACTGTGAATATGCTCTTAACAGGGTTCGTAGCGACCTGGAAAACGAGAGAAAAAATTCCAGGCCTTGAAAAGCCTGGGAAAATGGCTAAAAGCCTTGAATTTTCTGCATCGGACCTTGAAAAAAAATACGAAATCGAAAGTTCATTACTTTGCGTCCATTTTTCGGTTATTGATGGTATTTTTTGCAACAACAGATGCGACGAGTGCTAAAAATAAATCTACGTTTACGTTGTTAACGCAAAGCGCCGAAAACGAAACCGCCAAAAACTTCTGGAAATAGATTTAGTGCGCAAAGGGAAGTAAAAATTGTACGGTAACTGAAATTACCGTACAATTTTTAACATGTTTAGAATTTTGACTTGGTAAATATACATAACTTAGGCCTACTCATAAGTTATTTGTGTGTTCCCTTTTTTTTTTTTTTTTTTTCTTTCTTTAAAACAGAAAAGAACACAACCCCAAGGAAGTTTTTCACTCAGAAACATCAAAACCATCTAACACTACTCCCTCGGACACGTCAAAATCGTCTAACACTACTAGGAGACCTACAGATGTGACATCATTAGTGACCAAGGAAAAAACTCTGAGAGCTGAGATTATTTGGACTCTTTTTTTCAGTGAAAAGTCACTATAGTTTTAATTCAAATTTCATACGCAACAAGGGACATATTCTCTTCTGTGGAAGTTTTGATTCAGCCTTCAGTTTTATTTCAAGACCTGAAATTCAGATTGGTGCATTTGGAACAGTAGCGGAAAATAGGAAGCATTTTCCTTTTTTTACTGAAGAAAAAACGGTACTTGTGCGTTAATTCACCGTCAAATTAATATTTTGGCAATTTATTACCCAATTCGAGCACCGTACTATTTCTTACATTTTTATCTTACAATAGTATTTTTTTTTTTCGCCTGCGGGCGGGGTTTGTACATTTGGCAGTTAGGGGTTGCGGGTTAGTCTATTATGCATTTTCGCAGGCCGGGGTTGTAGCATGGGTCATTGTTTATTTATTATTTTTAATGTAAAATGTTTGTCTCGTCTTGGCGAGGCGCGTCCCGAAGGACTGCCTGGTAAAGCTATAAGCAAGTTTGCTCAGTGTGTATCCTATCCATCTTCAGCGCCTTCTCATGTCTCGTAGACCGCATAGCTTGCATATACCCCCGCAGGGATTCATAGAGTGCACAAGCTGTATTCAAATCTTGGTCAGAAGATTGCAGAGAAGCACTGGTCATTTGAAAACGTTTTTGTCGCATCTGCCCAAGCGGACCACCTGGTATCTGACAGTCTTTTCACAAAGGGCAAATGGGACTTATTATGACTACCGCCAGCACATAATGCAGTAGAAAGGAGACCCACCGGTAGGTAGAAGCAGAAAAGAAGGTGTACAGGTTTCAACAAATCCAAAGAAAATGACTGCTTCTGTCCGCAAACAGTTAAGATAAAAGTAATAAAGAGTCACACTAAGTCACCCTGTTATGCTCTTTCTCTCACAATTTCGTAACATCAAATGAAAAGGCGCTAAAGATGGCATACATCACAAGATCATTGGTTTAACGCTCGTATTAGAAGATGACCAAAAAATGATGTACATATTTATTGGCGCGGGGCCCTAAAAGAAAGGGGCTCGTACATATGCTACTTTTGCTACAACGTTAATCCGGCTCTGATTAGGTAAATATTTTACAAGGGTCAGTGCATAGTGAGGGAGGGGACCAACTCTCCACCCAGCCCTCCACACCCAGCGGTGAAAACCAATAAAGGCTTTCTTGCCAGGGTACAGTTTTGGTTTTGTGGGCCCTGAAAAGGACCGTGGTAGGTGCAGTTTTGTGGGCCCTGAAAAGGACCGTGGTAGGTGCAGTTTTGTGGGCCCTGAAAATAGGTACCACAAAGTGATTTTTGTTTGCACTGAAGCACCAGAGAAAACATTGCAGTTTGGAAGCTCTAGGAAAACCATGAAATTGGGTACTTAATTTTTAAAAATCGGACAAAAAATAAAAATGTTACGGCATTTTAAAAAGTGTATGTACTTTCACAAAGTTCAAAAAGTTACATCACACCAACTTCAGAGTGCTCCCGTTTTCTTAAATATAATCTTAGAACCTTCTCTGATAAACAGCATACAGTCTGCAATACACTGATCACATACAGAAAACTATAGGGCTATATCATGAATAATTATCAATATATTTTAGACCAAATATTGCAAATCATTACCAAAAAATGTAGTATTTTGCATGATCATCAATTTTCACAACATCATATTTCAAAAAATATAAAAGGTACAAGCTTTAAATTTGTACATATCAATCTGCATACTACACACATATATCTCAATTTTTTTCACAGGATTTAAACATCTATTTGTTCTTGTATAATTTTTTTAAAATGTGTCCAGAGGCCAATTTGTCCCATGGGAAGAAAAAAATGTGAAAATGAAGGAAAAATTTTTTTTTTAAGATACTGTCCATATTTCATTAAAAAAAATGTGTAGGCAATAATTAACAACATCTAAACAATAATTAACAACATCTAAACGCTATATTTTTTTTAAACAACTGGTTATTAGCATTTAAAAAGACATTTTTAAACTGGAGGAGAATGATCGTGGTGCATTCCTTCCCTGCGAGAGGGCAATGACGCCTCAAAACCTAAATGCTTCAGAAGTCCAAAATACAATTCTTTGATATTTCCTAAAAGTTTAATGTCCTTATCATTCAATATTAATTTTCTGTATCTTAACTGAGCCTTAAGATTTCTATTCTAAGGGCATTTTGTCCTTTACAAATTGTATTCACATCCTCCTTTGTGGTGCACAGACCCCTATGGCTAATGATTGCGTTATATTACTCTAACTTCTTCTCTGCATTCTTAACATCTTTCTCTTTTTTCCTCCTATTGTTGTCAGTTATTCGCTGTTTGATTTTTTTCTTTAACTGCCCTCTCTGATACTTTACTTCGTTTCTTCCATTCCAGTCTATTATAGTATTACATTACTCGTGTTTAGGGTTAACACTAACTTTAGGGTTAAACTAACCCTAATCCTAAACCTAACTGCTACGAAAGAACACATAACTACACATATTCACTATGGAGCAAAAAGGTACGAGTAATAGGAAATTACAATATTATATTATAATATATTATATATAGCTACCGCGGCTCCTATTTTATGAAAGCTGTTTATATATATTTCTTCTTTTCGGGGAATTTTAAGACTATCAACTATTGGCTGCGAGTCTGGACATTTCAGTACAGCATCAGCAGCTTTAATTATGGCATTGTCCGGTCTCCTAGCCTTGACTCGATATGTCGGCAAATGGCTTTGGCCTTGCGATATCCTTCGCTTTTGAGATATAATTCACCCTATTATGTTGCAAAATAAACCTTCATTCAATTACACATTAATCAAAACATGCATTTTTTATTCAGATTGGTAACTTTCTTAGCTTTTCAAGCTCGTGAAATAATTAGATTGATGCGTGAATGTCTGAAGTGTTGATAACACATTCATTTCACGCTGTTACAACAACTATGTGATATACTTACGTATAGTCATCTTCAAATCAGAAGATGTGATGAAGTTTGAGCACGAACCAACATAAGTGGCATGCCGAGTTTGATCGACATAGGGACTTATCACGGTCGATGTAACAGCCTCGCTCTGCATTTTTCGTTAAAATTCTTGACTGAGAGAGCGTTACTAAAAGTCAAATCGCTTCACCAGCAAACATCAAAAGTCTTTGATATTTTACAGGAATAAATAAAAATGGCTCCCGAATCTTCTCATACCATGCAAGGAATTATAACACAACTTAAAATGTCAAATCTTGTAAAATTGCGACTTCACTTCGATAAATCGACATCTTCCACTTTGTTTTCTCCAGCTTGCATTATACGAAATTAATGCTATGGGTCTGACCCGCCTAATGGTGAAAACCGTATGCAAATCAGACGTTTGCTGGTCAAGCGATCCTCATTTGAATGAAGCGGGGTGAGACGAAAACGTTCGGAGCCGTTGAAAACTACGCGTAACGCTGCTGTTTGTTTTTATTAGTAAAAAAATACTTCAATAGCTTTTATTTTTTTTTAATTAATACATTTCAAAAGAGAAGAAGATAAAGAGTATCGTGATATAAATTTTATTACAATCCGCTTAATAGCAAAGGGGCAGTGACGACTTAAACTTGACGCATTTCCCTAAGTTTTCTCCACTGGCAACAGCTCAAAGCGGTCACTTTGTGGTACCTACTGAAAAGGACCGTGGTAGGCGCAGTTTTGTGGGCCTTGAAAAGGACTGTGAGGGGAACAGATCACCAAAGATCGCTGAAGCTTGGCACATATCAGGACATACACATGTTCGTTCGTAGCTGCATAATTTACAGAGGAGGCCAAAATTCTGCAATGTCAAGCAGGATATTGTCGAACGGTCTTACGCGACGTCACAAATCTCTTACCCACCCCGTCCGTCCTTTGTTTTTTTTTTTTTGTAATCCGGAAAAAATACAACTTACTCGAACTTTTTTTTTTTTACAGTTTTGTCTCATTTTGGTGAGGCGCGTCCCGTTCAACCTAGTCGGTTATATTAGGGCGCATGTCCTAATATAAAAGACCCTTAAGTATAGGGAATTGCTAGTCATCATAATCATCATCATCATCAGCAGCTTTCAAGTCCCTATCAGAGTCAGGTATCCATTTACAGCTGGTTAGACTGATGCGTGACACCTGTTCCCTTCCTCGTTGCCTTCTCTAACTCAAGATCAGAGTGTCACGCATCAGTCTAACCAGCTGTAAATGGGTACCTGACTCTGATCTTGAGTTAGAGAAGTCAACGGCAGCGAATTCCCTTGTTTCCTGTGTACCGTTAACTTGTAGAACTGATTCAATACTGTTTTATTAGTTTATAAACTTAAAATAGGGGGGGGGTTGAGGGCGGGTCTGTCGTAAGCGTGTCAACTATGAATGCATGAGGAACAAATCACAATGTGAAATCAACCTTTTTCAGTCAAAAAAAGGTACGGTTCTCAGTTTTGGTAATAAATTTCCACAATTTGATTTTAGCGGTGAATTAACGCACAAGAACCGAAAAAACAACTCAAATTGAAAAAGACAAATCATCCTGTGTTTTGTGCGACAGAAGATAAGGCATGCCGACAGTCACCTGCCATGATACGAAAAGATTTAACCTTATATCTACTGTTCACTCCAATGATAATATAAACAAGACAGTTAGAAAGACAAATTCTTTAGGGCAGAACAATTCAGAAGCCAGTGTTTGCAGAAAAATACAGCAAAAGTATGGGAGGTGTCGACTACTTCAGCCAACTAGGTGCAAGCTACCCCTACCCACACAGATCCTATTTTTATATTATTTCTTAGTTGAAACTGCCCTGGTCAATGGGCACATAACCTACAACACTGCCAACTCTACAAACAAAGATCAGTATGACTTATTGAACCTGCTATTCTTCAACGCAATGTGACACCTTCAAAACCACAGGTCACAACAACACGACTTACTGAGCACCACTTCATTGATAAATATGAAAGGGCAAGGTACAAACCAGACTGTAAAGTGTGTAAGGCTGCAGGGCTCAGAAGCCAGACTTGCATGTACTGCCCAGATTGCAATGTACCTCTAAGCCTGATACCCTGCTTCAAGTTATACCACACAGTCAAGGATTATCAACGATCCAGACAAAGACTCTTGCAGAGGCCTACAGCTACAACTTCAATCCCAGTTAATGAAAAAAGCAGCTCAGACTCCAACTAGAGGTACTTAACTACTCAAACATTTACAAACGCTCATTGTCAGATGCCACAGACGCAGAATACATTCAAAAAAGACAAACACGAAAAATAGTTTGTTTTTTTTTTTGCTTTTTATTCACAATTGTATTAGCCTTTTATGTTGATATACGTGGTTAATCGTTAAATCAATACGTCAATCAAGCTTATTTTATTCATTACCATCCATGTCACTAACATTTTAATGCGCTGATGTTGAACAAATTCACTAAAAAAAACTTCGAAAAGATGTCTGTTTTTCAATCTTTTATGAATTTTAAAAAAAGAAAAAGTTCTTTTTAAAGAAATCTGCAAACACCTTTGGTAATGGGAGACGGTAATGCTCCAGATTGCTGGTCAGCAAAGTGATAATTATATCTGAGAAAATATTAGAGTTTCCCATCCTTGAAAATCACGTGCTGGACCTGGAAAATGCTTGAAGAAATTTGCTATGAACCCTGTCTTAACTACATCGATTAATAGCAGGAGTAAATGCCGGTGGTACCACCTTGGGAGCTCAGGAAGTCACTTACACACTACCACCTGGCAGGCATAATTAATAAAGCAACTGATATAGAAACTGTAAAAAAACAAAACCAGGAAATATATTCTGCAAATATCAAAGGACAATATTACAGTGTACACAGATGAATCTAAAGGAACAGATACAAATTAAGGGTTGGAAATTTATGTTTCTATGTGGCAAATGGTGAAAGGATATAATATAATAGATAATACATCTGTTAGCAGAGATTGTTGCAATTCTGAAAGCTCTAGGAATCTTCTCTAACAACCCTCCTCATAAATAGACGATATTAATAGACTCACTTTCAGCTACGGTATTGAAACTAGTATAAGAAACTTACGAGAATGCAGTAGACATATTTCTGGCAAACACTTACCTATACTCTAGTCTAGAGCAAGGGTGCCGCGCTGGTGTAATGGCTTCGGCGTTGTACTGGCGACCAGGTGTTCATGGTTCAAACCCGGGCGTCAGCGCTTGAAGAAATGTTTACGGCCGGAAATTTGACTGAATAACCTGAACGGCTCCTGTGATAAACCCTCTGTGGATGGGAAGGAGCGAAGCTCCTGACCGGGTTGGAAGGAAAGTCCTCAGGTTCCCCCAGCCTCGCAATGACATGTCATTGGTAGCCCAAGTGCTGCTTTTTATAGGTTTTTTAAGGAAAAAAAAAAAAAAAATAGAGCAAAAAAAAAGCCGGTCGATCCCTATCTACCGGTAGTTCCAGTGGATGATTTGGTAGATCTGTAGGCAAAAAAAGACTTTTAAACTAGAGAAATGTCAAACAAACCTCTCCCGCTGTCATTTAAAATCACGGTGCCCCTGGATTAAAGGTAATTTTTTCCTTCTTCCCAATGAAAACTCGAGCTGGCTACAAAAATGGATTCGTGAACAGTCGGATTTCATGTTGTTGGCCTGTTTATAATAGATTATCATATTTTTGCTCAGGTTGTGTCATTTTCGCTCTGCATGTTTCTCCTAATCTTTTGGCCGAACAGTATCACTAACCAAGAACTACTTACTCTGAGTAACCAAGGGGACATGCATGCACACCATCATAGCTGGAGTTAGGTTGGCCACTTCCTCAGAAGAGACCTCGATGCCATCACAAGAACAGCTATGCTATGGACCCGAATGAAAGCGAAAGAGAGACAGACCAAAAACAACTTGGCGGAGAACTGTGTAGGCCGAGATGCAAAGAATGAACCAGAGCTGGGGCACTGTACAAAGGATGGCCGCCGACCGAACAAAGGAAGCAGTTTGTTGCTGCCCTATAAGACGTGATGGCCACTGGCTGCTTTGACAGTCGGCGGCTAAGGATCAAAGATGTTTGCCATCTGTTACAAAAAAAAAAATAAAATAATAACACAAGTCAGGGTCAGCATTAGGCCGATTTAACCCAGTGTGCTCTACACTCGGGTTCCCACTTCCAGCTTTGAAAAAAAAAATGTAAGGAACGAAGATTATTTCAAATTAGTTATATATGCTACAACATTGTTTTAAATAGAAAACAATATCTATTTTTATTAGCTATGCTTTGACCTAAAACGTATTAGAACAAAATATAATCTTAAGTCCAGGAGCCACACCAGAATGGCCCAACTCGGGCCCCTCAATTACTACGGCCGACCCTGAGCATGGTAATAGGTTAAGTCGTCTACTGCAAGTTACAAATAACTTAAATATTGATGTAATCATTAATTAATGTCATATGTATATTGCATAAACCTACTCTAAACACCTATATGAAAGTGTGTGTGCAGATGAATTGAAAAAAAATTCCTGTGTAGCGAGATGTGGCTTGCAGAACAAGTAGTGTGAGCACCATTTATTGAACTATTAACGATTTTATCTTTGTTTTTTTTTTTATCTGATGTGGCCGTTGGCATATACTCAGATATTGATGATGATGGTATGTATAGAGGTTCGTCTCTACCCTAACTAACAGTAGGCAGTTCGTCTATGCATGGTGATAATATTAGAGCAAATTATTTCTCACATGACGACAACAGTTGACAGTGATGAATGATTTCAACAACGATGATGGACCTCACTCGAATAGCCGTGGCAATTTAACTTGGCAACTTTATTTACATAATAAAGTGTAGTAATAATGATTGTATACCCAGCCTTCCTCATGTGGCTGAGCAGCACAGCAACAAATTCATAAACTATTTTCTGTAACAATGACGTGCTCTCTCTCATTCTCGCTGTTCAGTAGTTCTAGTCGTTACAGTAGTCACATCTTTCAGGGCACTGCTGACAATTCTTTTTCTGCCGTGTCTCTAGATTCTTCATAGGTAAACCTGTTTCTGTAACCACGATCTGCTATGGCATAAATTCTGTCCTTTGTTTCTATAGCCTTACTTGGTACATCTTAGTGGAAGCATAATAATAATAATAGCCCCTTCAGTCATAACTGACTATGGGAATGCGCCCCTGCGGTGACAGCCCTCAGCTGCTTATTTTCCTGGTGCTCCTTTCGACGTTTTCTCCTCACCTCTGCTTCTTGTGTGAGCCTCTCTTCGCCCAATCTGAGGTGGCGCCGTAAATAGCATCGCCACTTAGTGCGATCGGCAGCTTCATCCTCCCATGTTGCTGGATCCATGTCCAGTGCCCTCATATCTCTCTTGCACACATCTTTGAACCTCAGCTGTGGTCGCCCAACTGTTCTCTTGCCATTTGCTAATTGTCCGTAGAAGATATCTTTTGGGATGCGACCATCTTCCATGCGGCGAACATGGCCAAGCCAGCGAAGTCTGCGCTGTCTAAGAAGCGTATACATACTTTGAAGGCCAGCACGTGACAACACCTCGACATTTGTCACTTTATCTTTCCATGAGATGCCGAGGATGCGGCGTAGACACCGCAAATGGAAGGTATTGAGCCTTCTTTCTTGCTTAGCATAGGTCGTCCAGGTCTTGCTGCCATATAGGAGTGTGCTGGTGACGCAGGCATTATATACCGCAGCTTTGGTCTTCATTGTGAGTTTAGAGTTTCCCCAATTGGAAACAGGCTATACTCCAACAAGACGGAGGAAGCACAGACTACCCCATAATTTTATATTTTATGAGAAACAGAATATAAAAAAATTATAGTGTCACATATTTAGGACAGAGTCGCTTCCACACGCCATTTCTAATAATTGGGTGATTTCCCCTGACCAATCGGATAGCTCAGATTTACCCCGGGGAATATAGAACAGGACGCCATCTGGGAGTAGAATGAAAGAGCGCAACTCAAGAGGTCGCATCTGGTCCAGCTCTACATATTTCTTAGTTTGAGGAAATCAAACATCAACATTTATTATAAAATGTGCATTTCAGGACATTGAGTGGTTTTATATTTCTTACTTGCGTAAGTAGTGACTATCATTCAATGTATATTGTGAATAGAGCTCCCAACCCTAGTCGCAGCAGAACTAGGTTCGAGGATTTGAGTCAATTTGCAAAAACTAGTCTTACACCTCAAACCGTGTAGAGCAGAAAATATCCTTGTGTTAGAAAGTATTTAGCTCAAGGAATACTTATGATGATAAAGAAAACAAGGACAAATCTGAAGAGATGGGTAAATGTCGTCGAACCTAAGATAAGACAGTAACTTAAAGGAAGGAACACGGTGGAATGAGAAAGTTCGCCATATTTGACAATTGAGTAGGCCTATGAGACAAAGATGCAAAAAGGGATTTTTGCATCGATGAAAGCATCTGATGAGATGTTAAAACTTTATTATGCTTATTATTGTAAAAATGTTCTGAATTCCAGACTTTGTTGAAATTTAAGTTTCATGCTGAAAGATATTAAAAGTTTTGCATGAAATCGAATGCTGTTGAAAAGGTGAATTACTACAGTTTTGAGATTAAGCTAAGAAATCTATCCATTTCAATTAAATTCGCTACATCAACACCTAAGAGAAGAAAATCGAACCTGGTAACACAAATTTAGGAGAGAAATCTAGATCTCTGGTGATTAGGCCAGTTAAACATCTGCTCTCTGTAAAGTAAACTGAAAATACTGCATATACCGGCACTGCCACATGATGGTAATATGGTGCCGTTCCAGTCCTAAGGAACACCTGCCCCGGCCACAGGTGCACCACTGCCAATTCATAGTTATCGATAGTGATAACTGGTGCAGCACCCACATCCTGACTCAGCACATTCGTTTTCTTTAGACTTATTGTGAGGCCAAAGTCCTTGCATGCTTTAGTGAAGCGATTCATCAAGCTCTGAAGCTCTGTTGGCTTTGAGTGACGACTGCAGCATTTGTGTGTGTGCGTGTGTAACAATAATAATAATAGTAATAATAGCCCCTTCAGTCATAAACTGACATGTCTGATTTGAGGTGACAGCCTTCTGATTTTTTTTTGGTGCTCCTTTCGAAATGATTTTCTCCAGACGGCCATGCTGACTTGTGTGAAGGCATATTTCGCCTTCAGTTGCATCTCTGAATGCATGTTTCAAGAGTAAGGCAAAGAAGATTCCGAAGAGGGTCGGAGCCAGAACACAGCCTTGTTTAACGCCACTTCGTATATCAAAGGGCTGTGACGTGCTTCCAGCATATTGGACTGTTCCCTTCATGCCGTCAATGGAATGACTTTATCATTTCCAGCATTTTAGAAGGGCAGCCTATTTTCAGGAGGATTTTAAAGAGTCCATCCCTACTAACATACAAGAGAATAGATAATACAAGTGATTTGTATAATTTGTGAAGATCAAATTATACAAATCACTTGTATTATCTATTCTCTTGTATGGGTGTGAGAGCTGAATAGATGCTGACTCGCATGCAAATTATATACTGCAGTTGTGAGTTTGAGAGTTTCCCCAAACACGGATTTCAGGCTTTCGAGCATAAATGTTATAGAAGAATTTTGCGCATTTGCTATAAAGAGCACAAAACAAATGTCCATGTTAGAGAGAAGATAAACACCTATGCAGGCCACCAAGAACCACTTTTGTCAATAGTGAAACGTCGAAAGCTTGCCTGGTTTGGGCATGTAACTCGTCATGACTCCCTTTCGAAAACGATCCTTCAGGGAACAGTTGAAGGTAAACGGAGAAGGAAGTCTCTTAGAGTGACCCTTCCTGGGTTTTTGCCTTCACAGATTAAACAGAAAATCCCTAGTGTGAAGGCAAGGCATATTCCTTCAGTTTGCATCTCTGAATGTGTTATTCCGGCTGATAACATCAAAGAATGGGCAGGACACGGTTTTTCCACACTTGTACGCATTGGTGAGGATAGAGAGCAGTGGAGGACCCTGTCTGCTGATGCTTCCACCATGGCACCCCTACGACCCATGACGGGTTACGGGCTGAGATGATGATGATCCCTACTAACCAGGTCGAATGCTTTTGTGAGGTCTATAAAGGCGATATATAATGGTCTTTTCTGCTCTCTTGATTTTTCCTGAAGCTGGCGGAGAGAGAAGATCATGTCTGTTGTTGATCTGCCAGCTCGGAATCCACACTGTGACTCTGGATATATGCGCTCAGCTAACTTGTGTAGTCGCATTAAGATGACTTTGGCAAAAACCTTACCAACAATACTAAGAAGAGAGATGCCTCTGTAGTTATTGCAATCACTTCTGTCTCCTTTATTTTTATACAGTGTTACAATCTTGGCATCTCGCATGTCTTGAGGAATAGTTGTCTCTTCCCAGCACTGGCACAGCATCCTATGCAGGGGATGTAATAGCGTGCTCTTACAGCATTTGATTAAATCTGGAGGAATCCCATCACTGCCTGGTGCTTTGCCAGAGGCCAAGCTATCAATGGCCTTGCTGAGTTCCTCTAATGTTGGTTCGGCATCCAGCTCCTCCATAGTTGGCAGACTGTTGACACCATCAAGGGCTGCAGGCGTAACGGTATTGTCTCTAGCGTAAAGCTCAGAGTAGTGCTCGACCCACCTCTCCATCTGCTTACCCTTATTGGTTAGCTTCTCTCCGCTGATGGTTTTTAGCGGTGCCGTCTTACTTTTATGGGGGCCAAGTGCTTTCTTTATACCGTCATACATTTGTCTAATGTTGCCTGTTTGCGCTGCGATCTGGATGCTCTCACTGAGCTGGAGCCAATAGTCATTTGCCCAGCGTCGAGCAGTTTGTTGAACTTTGCTTCTCGTAGCCCTCAGGATCTGTAGGGTTCTGGCACTCGGTGAACGTTTGTATTCATTCATAGCACTGCGCTTAGCTTCAATGACGGGTGCCATCACATCTGATGAAGCATCAAACCAGTCATTTGACTTTGCTGTTTTCTTACCAAAGGTGGCAAGTGCAGTACTTTGAATGGTGTTCCGTAGATGCTCCCAGTTCTCTGTAATAGTATCACCATGCTGAGGGCTACTGAGCACTTTCTCGAAGGTCGCAGTGAATTGAGCGACCATGAAAGGGTCTGACATCTTGCTGGTATCAATGTGTGGTTTCCCTTCATGTCTGACACGATAGAGTTTTCTTGGTTGTGCTCTGATTTTGCAGCAAACCAAGGAGTGATCTGTATCACAGTCTGCACTATGGTACAAGCGCGTGGAGAGCACAGACCTGAGGAGTGGCCTTCTGATGAGAATCAGGTCAAGTTGGTGCCAGTGCTTGGATCGTGGGTGTCTCCATGACACCTTATGCTGGGGTTTTGTCTGAAAGTAGGTGTTGGTCACGCAGAGGTCATGGTGGACGCACAACTCTAAGAGCCGTTGTCCATTTTCATTCATCTTGCCAATACCAAACCTGCCCAGACATGAAGGCCATGAAACATTATCGGCACCCACTCTAGCGTTAAAGTCACCAAGGAGAACAAGCTGTTCTTGCCTAGGTATGCTTTTGATAATTGCTGTTAGATTCTCGTAGAACTCATCTTTAGCTTCTGAGGCAGAGTAGGAGCATACACACTGACAAGGGTGATGGGACCTGTGCTAGTTTGCAGGCGGAGCGTTAACAGGCGTTCTGATCCATTCTCGCCTGGTTCAACCATTTTAGTTAGCAATTTTTTGACCGCAAAACCTACTCCGTGTTCTCTAGCTTTATTAAGATCTTTCCCTTGCCAATAAAATGTGTAGTCCTTCTCGCTCACCGTTCCAGAGCCCGCCAGCTACCAACCAAGGATCACGAGCCGAAGCTGCTGGTTTTAAGGCGCCAGTCGCTCGCCTTTGCCCCTTCTCCCGTCAGTGGAAACAGTTCAAATTGAGCCACACGTGAAGGCCGGGAGCTGGACTTGGTTGTCAGAGGCTGTTTGAGGCGCGTGCCATAGAAGTATTTTATCTGCAGTGAGAGCTTATCCTCACTACAACTCCCGGCAATAACAACCTTTGGAACCACAGTGGAAGCATACTGGTCTACTAACAGGGTTGGTGATTTCCCAAGCTTTATACAAGTTCTTATCTTGTCTACTGGTCTTCGTGTTTGCTAGGCGACTTAAATCATACGACATACCTGGGTTTCGAATGTCTTGTCATCTTGAACATTCTTCAAAAATCCTGAGTTGGGAACACTGTCTCTGGTTCTCAGAATTACTCATGAAACAAACTGACATGTGGGCGGTCGTGAGTAGTTGTGTCTTTTCTGTGAACACAGAAGCAAGGCAGACTGATGGCCTTCTCACGCGATGGTAACTCACGACTGTCCATCACCTATAAATTAAATAGTCTTATACACTTGGGAGAGAACCCATATTTCTCAACCTACGCTTAACGCGTCTAGATCTACACTGACTAAAACTAGATCACCGATTTACCATTACAATTATTTACGAAGTCTCTAGATCAGACTTTCTCACGAACAGTTCACTCGCTCCTACCAATTCCCGTGCAAGCTTAATTTCATTCACCTTATCCGAATAACCAAGCTCCAAAATTGCATACTTTATCCCTCACAGGACATAAAAACCCTACTGTTATTGTTAATGAATAGTCGCCCTTTGATAAATAAATCTATAAGTCATGGATTCTTCTCCCCCTAAGTTAACTTCAATAGCCTATTCAATTACCTTATGCAAATTTGTGAAACCCGATTGCTGACCCGCGAATGTCCTATTAACTAAAAATGCGCCTTTTCCCCCAAGGGGCGCAATTAATGATTATCGCCCTTTACTTACAAATTCGTAAGCCCTAGATTATCTCACTTTTAGTTAAATAATCTGTTACTTTCTGTTACGCAAATTTTCTAAACCAGATTTTCGGCACTCGACCTTCCTATCACACTGATACTGAATTGAAAAGTCATAAGTATATAGTGTTTTTATTTTCTCTCTTCTATTCCTTTTCCCTTAAGGTTGTCATTGTCAAACTGAAACTGGACAAGGATCGCAAGAAGATCCTGGAGCGAAAGGCAATGATCTGGTCTGCAAGATTGAGAAACAGAATGTCATGTGTGCAGAGATGCAGCAGAATACTGTTGCTGCTAAAGAAGGCTCAATTGCTTTTCATACCAGTAGCAATAATCACAAAATCGAGGTGGTTTGATAAACTTATTGTTTGACATTTAAAATGTAAGTTTCACCGTCATTTATTTATTAAAATAAATGTGTCCTACTTTTCCTAATTATAGTGTCTCCTTTTTGTAACAAAAAATTGAAAATTGTCCTCCTTTTTTGTGTTGAATTATATGGTAACCTCCTAACACACACACATACACATATATTATTTTAAAATGTAAATTAATATATAATATTTATAATTAATTTAAATAATATATGTGTGTGTTAGGGAGTTACCATATCGTTCAACGCAAAAAAGGACTTTTTAATTTTTCGTATATATATACTGTATATATTATATACACAGGGTATATAAAAAGAATGCACCTATTTCCTTGCATACATAAATGACATAACTGACAATATTCAACAAATAGCACACAATCACAATGCTTCCTTTGCAGATGACTTAGCGTTGTGGATCTCTGAAGAACGTATCACTACTGCAAACATTTTGATGCAGCAAGCACTAACATCACTGGAAGAGTGGGCCAAAACATGGCTCATGAAGAGAAAACAACGTACACTGTATTTTCCCTCTCAACTAGACCTCAGAGCTTCAAACTAGTACTAAACGGAGTAAATCTTCATTTAAATGAAAATCCGAACTACCTGGGCATTATTTTTGATCGCCGTCTGACTTGGAAAAAACAGGTTGACAGAAATCGAATGAGAGCAAGACAAAGAATGGCAATTATGAAAAAACTTGCTGGAACAACTTGGGGTGCAGATGAGAAAGTGCTTAAGACGTTGTACACAGGGTGAGTGAGGCTAGTTCTTGAATATGGCATGGCAGCATGGGCAACTGCAGCTAAGACAAACTTCGATACAATTAGCAGACTCCAAAATCAAGCAATGAGAATTATAACGGGAGGCATGAAGTCAACACCTATAAAAGAACTCGAAAAGATTACATGCCTCCAACCAATGACAGATAGAAGAGACTGCAGGGCTCAGCAACAGGCCGAAAAATTCAAAAGACTAACAGACCACCCAATGTGCCATAGAATAAATGCTCTTAGAAGGCAAAGACTCAAAGTAATTTTGTAGAATCAACCAAACCACAAATGAGAGCAGTATCCATAGATGAAATATCCACTGTTAAACCCATCTACACTGCACACAAGCTTCCTGTTTGGAAACAAAATCGTTTCCCTAAAATGATAGAAAACATTACTGGAATTGAAAGTAAAAAGAGCCAAACTGCAACAGATAGACAATCCATAGCGACAAAATACATAGAGAAACATTATCCACGCAACACCTGGACCCATGCATACACAGATGGATCAGCAACAAATGCAACAGAAAATGGAGGTGGGGGTGTCTTTCTGACCTTAAGCACTGGTGCAGAATAAAGGTTAAAGGTTGTCAGTGGCGACAGGACGATTCTCCAGCAACTTCAGAGCAGAGGCCTTGAAAACTGCAGCAGAGGTTATATTGACACAAGAAAGGACAAAGAGGCAAGTTGCTTTCTTTACTGATGCACAGTCAGTAATTCAATTGCAACGTTGAAAAGCCAAAATAATACAGACCTGGATGATCTCAGAGTAGTGCTCCACAAACTTTGTCAACAATTCAAAAGTGTTGTGATCCAATGGATCCCATCTCATTGTAACATCACCGGCAATGAAGAGGCTGACAGAATGGCAAAAGAAGGTTCACATCTACCTCAGCCTGATGCAAGCATAACTTTTGAGGAGGCAAAGAGTTTTATCAGAATCAGATACAGAAACAAATGGAATGTAGAACATCCAGGGCACACACAGAATGATGCTTACTACCAGCTCCACAGAAGAGAACAAGTGGTAATCTTCAGACTACGCACTGGCCACAACAGATTGAGATACCATCTATTCAACAAGCTCAAGATAGGAACTACCGATCAGTGTAACTGTGGCACTGATAAAATGACTGCTGAAGATCTGCTTCAAAGTTGCCCCTTATATGTGGTACAGAGAAAGTGCATATGGCCGACGCCAGCTCCTTTCGTGGAAAAGCTTTACGGGGATTCAAATAGCCTCAAACTGACTACTGCTTTCTTTGAGAACATTCAAGTGGACGTCTGAGAGTGTACGAAGAAGAAGAAGAAGAATTTCTTTTTTTTTTCACCTACTTGACCAGTGTGTTGAGAGACATGTAACAATTACCGGTTGCAACTCAACTGCGAAAGTTTCACTTGAAATACCCACTGCACTTTTTTGAGTCTTTGTAAGGTATGCTTAAAAACTTGCAGAGATTATCTTACTTTTGTGATAGAAAGCATCCTCGTACGACGTCATGGGGCGGAGAATAAATTGTTTGAAAAGGGTACAATCTTTTATGGACACCCTGTGTATATATATATATATATATATATATATATATATATATATATATATATATATGGTAAATCTTTAGAGGGTTCATTGATGTTGAGGATTGTTGCATGATTTGCAAGCATCTGGGTCTGAGCTCGATTCGGATGGTTGCACCATGAAACACCTCGGCTGAATAAATAAATGAAATAGATCGCATATATCGATGCATGACGCGTTAGACATAGCAACGACATTCGTTGTGTGGCCTTCGAGCCAATGGCAGTGTTTTGAATGTGTGGCATGGCCACTTATCCAAAGTGTATAATCGTCTGTGTTCGGGCTTTTAAGCCGATATAATAATATAGATAATAATATAGGACTCTTGAGTCTTAAAATATAAGACGGCAATATTAGCCGCAATAATTTATGATTTAACGTAAGTCGTAAAATATGAAACGCAGTTAGAATATGTAGTGCTGATTAAGCCTGGCTTTGAATGCCAAAGTAAATTTATATATTAGACAGTGTATCTAATAGAACTAGCAGAATATTTGATTCTGTATAAATACAAGAATTATGCCAATCAGTTTTGGTGGAAATATAATCGAACGTTAATTATAACGATAATGTATCGGACAGGCAATGTCTGTAAAATATAGACTCTACGCTATAATGTATCCAGTGCTCTTGATGTGAATTATATTAAGTATTATCTGTGTTCATAATGGAAGAATGTATCCATATTAAATTATTATGTCGTTGACACATGCTGTGGGAATGCATGCTATCACAGTAATTAATCTTCAAAGGTGCTGACTATCTTCTTACACCATAATTGACACATTCATTCCTGAGTAAACCAATCAACACCGAAAATTAGTCCCAAACTGAACACTGTATTACGGAAATGTCATGAAACACAAACATTCTATGAAATGCAGATATCCAAGGTAATAAATCGTAATTCTTCCTTCAGAATTAAACAACAAGATTCAGCGATCACAACTAGCCATCTTTTCTCTTCCTACACGCCACCTTTCCTGCCATCAATGGTACCTATACCTTGTAGCGGTATGGCAGCTTGCGTACCCTGACAATCCCCAGAGCTATGCCAGTGGGAGTTTTACTCCTGGTAGGTTCAACCAAGCTGGACTGGTCTGTGTGGGTAGGGGTCAGACAAAAGCTGGTACCCTGGTCCTCCAGGTTGGGGGTTTTAGCACAGGGCTGACACCCCTGTCTGTGTAAAAAAAAAACAATGAAGTTACGGAAACAATAATAAATGAACAAACTTTGCTGCAGGATGGACAATCAGAGTCTGTGGCTCGTGTTGGGGCACAGTACGAAGGATGGCCACCGACCGAGCAAAGTGGAATCAATTTGTTGTTGCCCTACAAGACGCCACTAGGCGTGATGGCCACTGACTGCTTTGACGGTCGGCGGCTAAGGATCAAAGAAGAAGAAGAAGAACGCCACCTTTCAGTTTTCAGTCAACAACTCACCCCTCGGTGAGACAACTCACGTAAAACCCGACTGACCACTTTTCATTCGCACTTAACATACACACAGACCTACGCACCTTTACTGTTCACGCAAACAACCGCTCTTACTTTATTATTTGTTTACACACACACACATTACTCATCATCATCAGCGATACCATATGCGCTTGATAATTGTATTACTGATATCATCATTACAACATATGCTCGATGTCTGTATTATACTGACATCATCATTATGTGACATCTACATTACACTGATATCATTATGTGGCATCTACATTACACTGATATCATCATCATCATGTGACATCTACCCCCTTCTCCAGAAGAAAACAGTTTTCTCGTAGAATAAGGCAAATGCCTGTAACAATAAAAGAGTGTATCACATCTAACTACAGGTAAATTAGCATAACATAATATCATCCAAAATTGTCTCATGAACATATTGTTAGACTTATAGACGGGATAACGCATCAGCCAACACATTGAATTTTCCCTCAAGAGGTATTACAGAAAAGTCATATTGTTGACGCAGTAGGTACCATCTTGTTAACCGGCTGTTTGGTGATTTTGCCGTCCTCATATATGCTAAAGGTTTATGATCTGTGTTAAGAAAAAAGTTAATGAGGAGAGAGTGGCAGACAACGACGAGAACTGGGGAATGAATCTATGGTAAAAATTGATCAACCCCAAGAGACTGCGTACTTGTTTTTTGCTAGTGGGAGCTTGGAGATTCATAATCTTCGTTACAGTAGTGTCTTCTGGTTTGAGCATTCCCCCACCTACTCTATATCCTAGAAACCCAAGTTCGTGGAATCCGATTTTGACTTTTGTGGGTCTAGCTGTTAGATTATGCAGTCTAAGACATGCCAGAAGCGATGACAGTCCCCCGACATGCTGCTCCCAAGTATCACTGAAGGGGCAAATATCGTCGAGGTAAGTGACTACATCAGGCCGGTCGCCGAGTAGCTTTCTCATCATACGCATGAATGTCGCTGGGGCATTAACAAGCCCAAAGCACATATAGTTCCACTGGAACAGACCTTTTGGCGTGACAAAAGCTGTCAGAGGTTTTGCCGATTCCATCAGCGGAACTTGCCAGTAGCCTTTAGTCAGGTCGAACTTACTAAAGAAATGAGCTTTTGACATTTGTGCTAACAGGTCGACCTGATTTGGTATAGGTTCTGCGTCTGTGATTGTAATAGCGTTTAGGCGTCTAAAGTCAATACATATACGTAACGAGTTGTCTTTCTTTCTAACAATCCCTAACGGGAATGCATATGGGGACTCAGAAGGTTCAATAATCCCCAAGTGGAGCATTTCGTCTATCTCTCTCTCCACTGCCGCCTTATAATGGAGAGGTAGCGGGTATGGTTTCAGTCTGATGGGGCGCTCATCTAATAACTTGATGTCGTGACTTATCAGTGTCGTCCTGCCTGGTTTATCCGTCAGCACATCAGCATAGTCCTGAAGTAATGCTTGAAGTTGCCGTTGTTGATCGAGAGGAACGGAGTTGCCTATTTCTACATTCTTCCATGACTCTGACTGTTGTAAGGGAAGAAGAGACAAGTGGAGATGGATATCCTCCCCATCACAGCCTTTTTCCGCCACCACTGCAGAACATGCAATTTCCTGCGTATCCTTGAGAATGGCTTCCGCAATGTGCTGGGGGGACTCAGGGCGTTCATAGTGGGGTCTTAACATGTTGACATGGAATATTTTTTTCTTTCTCTTCACTTCAATCATATAATCTACGTCTGTAACTGCTTGAATTACAGAAAATGGACCTTGCCAGGAGATAAGCAAATGATTTCTATTGGTGGGGAGCAAGAGCCACACCTTATCCCCAGGTTGAAGAGTCAAGAGTTTCCTATTACGGCTAGTATAAGCTCGATACCTAGCTCCTGCTACACTCAGTGAGTCGCCTGCAATCTGACATGATCTCACAATGCGCTCTCGCAGACTGACAACTAATTCGTATGAAGATTTCACCTCCTCGTTGGGGTATTTACCGATGAACAAATCCTTCAACAGACTCATGGTGCCACAAGGATTAGCTCCAAATATAAATTCGAATGGCGAGAACCCCGTACTTTCCTGCGGTGCTTCTCTATAAGCAAAAAGCACGGCTGGTAAGTATATGTCCCACTCTGTGGGTGACTCTGTCGTCACCTTCCTAGCATACGCTTCAACGATCCGTTGAAATGCTCGCAAGTGCCATTAGTTTGTGGATGATACGGAGTTGTAAATGACTTTAATATTTAGCATTTTTGCATACCTCTTTCATCACGTCTGATGTAAACTGTGTCCCTCTATTGGATAATATTTCATCCGGAAACCCGAACCTACTGAATATCATTTGGAGAGCTTCTATTACAGCTGCGGACGTGATTACTTTCATAGGGACTGCCTCCGGCCATCTAGAGCAAAGATCTACCACAGTAAGAATGTAACGATGTCCTTTGTCAGACATTATGGGCAGGGGACCTACAATATCCACTGCTAGTTTCTTAAATGGTCTACTAGATATGTCCGTAACCTGCAACGGTGCTTTTGGGACCCTGCCTTTGGGAAAAGTACTTTGGCACACCACGCACGAACGACAATATGCCCGAATGTCTTTATTATAACCTGGCCAATAGAACTGTGATAACACCCTACTTTTGGTTCTAGCTATTCCCATGTGTCCTGCGACGGGCAGTCATGTGCGGTTTTAAGCACTATAGTCTTAAGAGAACTAGGCAAGATAATTTGCCGTATTAGAGAATGATTTTCGGCAAAACATCTGGTTAGTATTTCATTCTTTAATTGAAACCAATATTTCGCTGATTTAGTGTGTTTAATATCAGCCTTCTCAGCAAAATCGAACAAAGGTCGTAGAGATAAGTCAGCATGCTGCTGTTCTATAAAAGACGTACAACGATCCTCGGGATCTTTGTTTGGGTTAGCAGCATTATTATCAAGTAACAGTACCGGATCATTATCCACCTGCTGATCCTCGGTCTTTTTCTGTGCCCTAGTAGTGACTGCGTTTGCTACAAGTGAGTGTTGCTGATTCCAGTCATCTATATCTTGCTGTGTTCAGTTCTGCACTTTCGGTAAATTGCCTATAATTAAATCTGCGACGGGAGAGTCGAGGACGCATGCGCGAACTTTACCTGATATGAAAGGGGTATCTATTTCGATAATCGCTAGAGGGTAGTACTCTACTCTGCCTCCAAAGGTAACGCATCTGGCAGTTTTTCCGACGAGACACGACTCGTCAATGCATGAACGTCTCGTAGCACACTTACTAATTTACCGGCTACCAAACCTCGGTGTAAAGTCAAAGTGCCACCTTCCTCAATCGATGACAACACAGGCAAAGCGTGACCACAGATCAATGGATGGGTTTGAAAAAAAATCGAAAAAAGGTGATTCGTCTTACGAGGACAAAAGACAAAGAAAGTAGTCTACGTTACGGCCAAAGGCCTTCGTCAGGAAAAGAAAGAAAGTGAAGGCTAGATAGGAGACATAAAAAGAAGAGATAGGATAGGATCAGGGGGATAAGCAGGTTAGGTAGATAGAGATACGAGATAACAGAGACACGGTGCAGTCAAAAAAATATATATATAAAATCGAGGAAGTTGAGGGGAACTGCAGTAAGACGTGGACAATGGATGGGTTTGAAAAAAAATCGAAAAAAGGTGATTCGTCTTACGAGGACAAAAGACAAAGAAAGTAGTCTACGTTACGGCCACAAGGCCTTCGTCGGGAAAAGAAAGAAAGTGAAGGCTAGATAGGAGACATAAAAAGAAGAGATAGGATCAGGGGGATAAGCAGGTTAGGTAGATAGAGATACGAGATAACAGAGACACGGTGCAGTCAAAATATATATGTATATAAAATCGAGGAAGTTGTGGGGAACTGCAGTAAGACGTGGACAATGGATGGGTTTGAAAAAAAAATCGAAAAAATGTGATTTGTCTTACGAAGACAAAAGACAAAGAAAGTGGACCCATCCATTGTCCACGTCTTACTGCAGTTCCCCTCAACTTCCTCGACCACAGATCAGTATCGGCTTACCATTAGGTTCGAATAAAGGCTTACAACCTAGACAATCTTCACTGTTAAATGTTTCCAATACCGATGTAGCGTTTGCATGCTCTGTCTTCCTGGTCGGACATTCTTTTTGGAAATGATCCGTCGCATTACACAGGTAACAGTGAGCTTCACGGTGGTAGTTTTTCCTAGTACTTCCCTTTGGGCTGGATGGTGGTGTGTTAGTAGGGCTTGGATCTGATTTGTCACAAAATTTGGATGCGTGGCGCCAGGAACCACAACTACGACACCCCCATTTCGAGCTATCTGACCTACGCTGAGGAAAACGTTTGGGTGGGGAATAACGCGGTCTGAAATCGTGGTTAAATGTCCTATCAAATCTCGACCTCCTGTCGTATTGTCTGTTCACATTATCAGATCGCGGTCTACGATATGGTGCATTGTTTAGTTCCTTAGCAGAACATACCGGAAAATTATCAGGTTCCACCTGTTTATGTACTGACCTCCCAGGATGGGCAGTCATGTACTGCCTCCCTAGTTCTAACATGGTGTCAAGATTCTTCGGGTCACGTTCTTGAAAGAATGCAACTAAGTCCGAACTACAGGCCGAGAGGACTTTATCTCTCAAGATGAGATCTTTGAGGCCTTCAAAATCTTTAATAATCCCAGATAGATCTATCCAGCGTGTAAATGCTAGTTTTATGTTAGCAATAAAGTCGCTAAAATCCTGATCTTTACTGGGTTTCTCGTTTTTAAAACGCATAGAATAACCATGTGAAGTAAGACGTATTTGCGAAGCAATGCTTCTTTTACCACTTCATAGTTGAGCCGCTCATCTACAGGTAATAAAAAAAAGTCTGTAACGCCTGGCCCGTGTAGCAAAGTTTGATTTGCTGGGGAGGTTATGATGGTATCCTAAAAGAATGAAAATCCATGTCTGTATTAACCGTGTGAGATCAAGCACATGTAGGCCCCTGACTCTATAAATGATGATGATGAATTATGTGCAGGGAACCTAACGCTACCTCCCTAGATCTCACACGGTCACTATTTTGGCTCTAGTGTCTAGGGGAGAAATGCAATGATGGTACACAACACAAAACACTTTAATTTTCTATGAGGAAGTGAATAAAACCAGTGGTTAAGTTTTTCTTTAAAATGAATATTTTTTTCTGTACAATTTATTTTGCCTGTCCAGTCATATCTTTTGTACAGGTCTTTGAAAATGAAGACAAGATAGTTTACAGAAAAGATCAACTAAAATTATCTGGACTCTTTGTCCACTAACTATAAAGTCTATATATATCTTTCCTGTTGGAATGTTCACAGCTTACACTTTATTCATCTAAGAGGGAGAGTCACTGTGTATGAGGGGCTGTAGTTTCATCATACCCCATAAACTTCCTGAGTATGATTTTGAAATACCAGAGTTTATTCAAACGAAAGTGTCAGATATACCCAGATGCTTAACACATCACCTGGGATTCCTTGTAGGATGATAATACTGTATGAAGTTGCAGAAAATCTCGATCTCTCAAAATGCCCAAGCTCCTCCCGTTATCTTTTGACAGCATAAACGAATGGTCGGAGACTTGATGGCGTTATTCTCTCTCAGCAGGTTTCCTGTTACCGACTGGCAACAGGAAATAAAACCTCTGCAACACAAGGACACCCTGGCCTTTTATATCTGATCACTTATTATATTTATTATTTTCCTACGGTGATATGGGGTCAGCCTCGCGTGCATTACAAGTGCACTCGCCCCCACCTTGCTGTGACCACACCTCAGGTCCCTATGGCAGATACGCCACTGTACGTTTACATATTTTTTCCTCAATAAAATAATGTGGAGTAACCACATTTCCTTTGGTATGATTTCCTCTTCTTTTCTTTTATAAAAATAAATGCTTCAGGCATGTTAAACAGTGTTCATGGAACACGGAGGCTTACTAATATATTCTAATGCAATAATACGACAACATAATCATGATAACATACATCAGTTAGATACATTTCAATGTGAGGACTCAACAATGTCTGCTCCCGACATGTCCTTCACTTTTCCCAATAGCAGTATCTAACTTTGGCAGTGGGATTAAACATATTAAATTCATAAAGCATTCTTACCACAAATTTCAAGAAATATAAACAAATGACGCTGACTTGCATAGAAGTGGCCTCAGTTTCTTCTGCACTGTCCAGACTGTGAATACTTCTTTATTTAATTTTAAAATTAACACAGCTGTTCTCAGCGTATTTGAATGAAAAGTTTTGTTCAACTGGCAATGAATAGTGAAAGCCTTTTGCTAATAATTATTAGCACTGGCCAATCAAAAGCTTGCGACTACCAGAATTCAAATGTAGTTTTTGAAAAACAAAAATAATTCCAAACAAAATCTGCGTCTGGTAGTCGATTCGCCAGCCTGCTTTAGTTATGCCAAAACAAAAAGATGTTTTGTTTTGGATTACATTTTTTCTACCGCTCCCCTTTCCATCCTATACTCTTCTTACCCAAGTGAATTTGAAGGTACCTCAATGCCTCTTTTCTAAGCTGCCGTCCCCACTAACGTTATGAAAAAAACAAGCAGGAACAACAGTCGCGCGTCCGTAGACATTTAGTATTTTCTCAATAACTTGGCTAATACTTGGACTACCATATTATTTAAAACACATTCTTGCTCAGTGGACTCTAAGCTATACTATCATATAATTTTTATGGTCAGTTTCATTATGGTTTAGATTTTCAATTTTGTCACCGGCAATCGTCAAATAAAAATTTTACACACGACGGCCATCTTTCCCCCCTTTTTTCATCTCTCGCTAGCATGTATTTTCAAATAACTACTTGTTTTAGTGACGTCAGTAATACTACCGCGAGGAGGAAATAAAATTGTCTGCGTGTTTGCCTCTGTTGGCTTTGCCACAGCGTGTATATATGCAAGGCACAACGTGTCAAGCGAAGCGGGGTTTTGCGTGGCGGGGTAAGAATTTGCGTTAATTATAACTGTTGTCTCGTGTTACACTACCAAATTTGTAAGGATTACTACTGATTACCAGTGTTAAAGTCAAAATATTACGTTAATTCAGACAGTAGTTTGGCGGCACACTTCCGCAAAATCGTTAATTATAAGTCTTGCCTCAGTCTCTATCAGATCGGGCAAAATGTTAAAATGTACGTCACAGGGAAAGCGAGTAGGTTTAAACGGCGGGGTCGGTTCTAAGCCTTTCCACGGCACAAACTTCAGCGCTATGCTGGCGTGTGAGAATATCACCGTCAGACACAATAGGGCGGGTTTATTTATTATCATTTTATGACTAAAATCTTACTAAAATGAGCGATTATTCTCGCAGATTTTACTACAGCCCGTGAGCAGATCGCATAATATGGAACTCCATTGTTCTTTCTTTATCTTCAGTGATATCATCTTTCCTTCAAAGCGTTCTAGGTACACGTCGATCAAGTCGAAGGAGTCCGAAAAATTTGGTAACCTTAACTTATATGTATGCAATGGTTCCATAGGACTCATGACTAGAAGTTTCCAATTCTAATTTCTTTAAAGCAATGGCCTTTTCCTTTTCAATTTCCATTTGTTTGGTAGTTTCCTCAACTTCCTTTTGTTTCGCCTCAACTTCCTTTTGTTTGGTAGTTGCCTCAACTTCCTTTTGTTTGGTAGTTTCCTCAAATTCCATTTTCTTTAACAGTCTTTCATCATATCTTTCTTTTCGTTCCTCGTCCTGTTTTCGCTTTATTTCTGCCTCTTTGAACTGTTCCATTGCCCATGTTTCCAGTTCGAGGCCTGTTTTGTCCAACTGTTTTCCCATATCAATAAAGTCTCTGAGACTTGCCATCTTGTCTTCGACTAAAATTGAGGTTACCCGAACCAGAGAAAAAACTATATTTATACAAGGTAAACTGCCCTGCAAACGGCAGTATGTATACAAATTACCAACTATAAAGCGAAATATTAGATGTTCATGACATAGAATGATACAGTTGATGGATGAAGAAAATAAATGCTACAACAAGGACAACGAAAACTAGCAGGCAGGTGGTGGATAATAACGTACAGAAAAGAAGAGAAGAAAAATAAATAGAAAATATAAATTTATATACAACAGACAACCAACCACAATGGGACTTAAAAAAAACGTATGCTCAATGATAGTAAGAAAAATAACTGAAGAATACCACATGTAAACTGGACAAGAAAGAGGCTTTATACGATTGCAACGCTTTCTACGAACTAAACCAACACAACTAACGTTTATTATGTTCAAAGAAATCACTCAGGGCGCTCCATATCATCCGATCCAACACAGATGTGGCCCCTTAAGGGATTAATTTTAACAAAATCCTAATAGATTAACTCAACATCAGTTCCTCTATAAAGAAGACTAAACATTGAATCTAAAACATAATTTAAGCAAACACGTAAGTCACGCACAATAACAACAAGCAACAGATGAGGTAAAGACAGGAATGCCAACAGTGTAGTATGCACGAACAAGAGCAATGATAGCACAAAAATAACTTATCTGTTTAGCAGCCTGTCACTGTATGGTGCCTTGCTTAGTACGCGTTGTAGACTTCACTGTCTTGAAATATTCATGCACAGGGGAGGAGGCAGTGAGCATTACTGATGAGTCATCTTGCTGTAAAGATGGTGTAGTTTTCAAATAATTAGTTCCAGTGCACAGGATGCGGCAACAGTCGTAGACTCTACCGTAAGAATGTCTTGAATTATAAATGTCCCATGATCCTGCAAAAGATACGACAAGCAGTGTAGACGTTCTTGAAGTAGGAATGTTCCCTAATACTGCACAAGATGCGTCAAGCAGCGTCGACTTTCCTGAATGAAGATTGTTTATTGGTACTTCACAAGATGCGGCAAGCGAGTAGATTTTCAATGTTGAACTATGTTGTACATATCACTGATGGTAGTCCTGACACTATGGCGAGAAGTACGTCAGTAATGACCACAAACAAGACGATAACAATGGATATATATAAACGTATGTAAGTCCTGGAAAACAGCGTGCAGCTGTGCAACTAGCCACCACTCAAGCGCTGATGAATGTCAATCAAGCAAATTCTTGACACAGAGTGTAGCTTCCTCTGTTCGACACAAACTCAAGCGTTGGTAACCGACACTAGTGGCAATACATTATGCTCTTACATGCAAATGTCTTGAATATTACGAGTTGCGAGCAACCAGTAATTTAAATCGATATTAGGCTGAACACGGCCTTGTCTTTGAAATTCAGTGTTGTGTGAACACGCCAACATACATGAGCGAAACTCTCAGGAATATAAGTAGATATATATTTTTTTTTTGACTGGCAACCTTGGATTGCTAAATAGCTGAATACTTTTGGCACGGATGGCTAGATTCTTCTGGCGGGTACACTTTCCCTCAAAGAGCCCCCAAATGATACATGCTGTGGGGATGCATGCTGTCACAGTAATTAATCCTCAAAGGTGCTTACTATCTTCTTACACCATAATTGACACATTCATTCCTGAGTAAACCAATCAACACCGAAAATTAGTCCCAAACTGAACACTGTATTACGGAAATGTCATGAAACACAAACATTCTATGAAATGCAGATATCCAAGGTAATAAATCGTAATTCTTCCTTCAGAATTAAACAACAAGATTCAGCGATCACAACTAGCCATCTTTTCTCTTCCTACACGCCACCTTGATAGGGGTGCTCGTGTTTGTTTATGAGAGGTGGCACTACAGTCTCACAGGACAGTCTCACATTACACTGATATCAAAAAATGTGACAGTCGTCAAAAAACTGGTCTTATGCAGTAACGTATTCAAGGTTCCAGTTATGACTGTTTTTATGAAGAATGACCATTGACCTTCAAGTGAATACACACGCTGTCACACTGATAATACGAAATGAAACAATATAACACGGTCATTCAAATATATATGAACTTTTATTGAAAGCACGTTTAAAATGCAATTACTTGAAAGAAGTATTAAAAGAATCCATGGTTGTAACCAATATCGATACCGGGTGTAACACAGAACAGAAGATCAAATAATTGTACGAAACATAATACTAGACTAACCCGTTTAAATCAGTGAAAAGCCCATTAACAATTGATACTAATAAAGTAGATCCCAAAAGCTCCTGGGTTGCCGCCCCTTGCTCATGAGGATGTTTGATCTAATGAAAACCAAATAAATGTAGGGATGAGTAAAACAGATCAAAACCGTAATTAAAAGAATGATTATGGACAATGGCATGGGATGAATGCCTGAAGGACACAAACCGGTTCAGTAATGGTGTGACGGGAAAGTGAGGCTCTAGATGGGGTCTCGTAATGCTTATTGATGGTGGCAGATAACTAGTGGACTGGGTGTCATCCCGGGCACTCCGGGCTTTTCCACACTTCTCCCACTTGTTAACAACATAGCAGTTGTGAGAAACCTTTTTTGTTTTTGAGAAAGGGGAGAGCACACATACATTCACACAGTTTTACATTTTTGATTTGCTTTATGGTGCTTTATCTTGATATCAGAAATATTATCTTGAATTAACTACAGCAACATAAATATCCTAATTATAACACATCAAGGGTTGAGCGTGATATTTTTTCTCCAAAAAAAAAAATTGATGATACAAAATAGCTTAAAATAGTAATAGCACAGAGAACACCCACAGCCAGGCATAACAGAAGCATACCACTTCTTGCCATGAAGAGATCTGACAATCGGCCACTGTTTACTTAAGTACCATTGCATCACCCTTCAGCTCCCCAAGAAGCATAAGCCTTAAAAAGAACAAATCTTCCTGTCCCACGTCTTAAGGTCAAGGTCTTTCCGTGTCTTCTTCACATCTGTCTCCAGTTCTCTTCTCCATATGTTCTTTGGTCTCTCTCTACTTCTCTCACCCTGGGGATTCCAGAACAAGGACTGTCTCTAATGCTTTAACAGTTCTATCCATCTCTAGCTAAGTACCCTTTGCTCAATAAACTAATAATCTGGCAGGCAGACATGTGCCCGCGTGGGGATGACAAGCAAACAGTAGAACTGTTGTTTAACCAGGGCTGAGCTTCTCGCTGTTTTGCACCCAATATCAAGTTCAAGAGTTCTTGGTGTTATCAACACTGTAAATCTAGGCTTTTCCTATGGCTTTTCTACCATTCCGTAACATGTTTTTTTTTTTTTTTTTTTATTTTTTTTTTATTTCGTACGCCCGCTAATACTCGAGGCGAAATGTCAGGTTATTATTTATGTCTAACCTGACATTGATTTTACGTGAGTATCCCTTTATTTCTTGTACAGAGACAGGTGTCCCTCGCCATTCAGGCAAATACTCGCCGATTTCGGAGGTACCCATTGCAGCTGGGTCGGCTCAGGAGCCGCCAGTCCCTGGTCGACGACACTCCTTCAAATGTACTCGCCAGGTCTCGAGTTAATCCAGTCCAAATCCCGGTCGACGAAAAATCCTCAAATGCCGTCGCCCGGGTTTGATCCTGTATCACCCGGTCGCCAGAGCGGTGTTGTAACCACTACGCTAGCGCGGCTCCCTCCGTAACATGTTGAGTTGAGTCATGAGCTCCAGATTATCCAGCTTGACTTGCATTTAAAGGATCATCACATCTGGTCCCAAGCCACGAGGAAGAAGCGCGTTGCATATGGTGCATTCTCCGCCATCCAGGATGGCTCTCCAAATATACTTACTTACTTACTTAGTCGTTCCCCCCTTTCCCAAGAGATTGAGGATGCGTTCCAAGATAAGAAACTGGTACTAGCAGCATGGATAGATCTAAGGAAAGCATTTGACAAGGTTTGGAAAGAAGGGCTTCTGAAGAAACTGAGAAATTGTAGAGTGAATGGTAAGATGTACAAATGGGTGAAAGCATACCTGCATAACAGAAGAGCCCGAGTACAACTAGATGGCCTCAAGAGTAAGAAAATTCTACTGCGTCATGGCGTCCCTCAGGGAGGGGTTCTGTCCCCCACACTTTTCCTAGTCTACATCAACGACCTGGTTGCTGAACTACCACATGGAATGAAAGTGGCAATGTACGCTGATGACCTGGTAATATGGTGCACAGATGAGCATGCAACAGTGGCCACCAAACTGCTACAAAGAGCTATAGATGCCTTAACCTCATGGGCAAATAGATGGTGTGTCAGCATCAATACAGACAAGTGCAGCACTACGCTCTTCACCCTCTCTCCCAAACAAAAAGCTGGTGTCATCAAGATAAACGAAGAGCTCCTAAGAGAAGATAAACAACCCACCTATCTCGGAGTTACATTCGATGATAGGCTCACATGGAAGCAGCACATCAACAAAGCAGCAACAAAGGCCAGGAGGAAGTTAGCCATCCTGAGAAAACTAAGTGGAACCACATGGGGAGCCAGCGGGAAAATACTTAGTAAAGTTTACCAGCAGGGCATACGACCACACCTGGAATATGGGTCAGCTGCGTGGTGCCCAGCATCAAACACCACATTACAAGAGCTAGATAAGGTGCAAAACCAGGCGCTTAGGGTCATCACGGGGGCAATGAAATCAACGCCTATAGTGAAGATGGAGAAAATGGGGAGGATACAAGCACTGAGAGAACGCAGAAACACGAAAGTGCTAACACAGGCAGAAAAGTTCCTCTGTATGCCGAGCCATCCAATGAAGGACAGATTCCAAAACCTAGCAATGGGGCGACTGAAAAGAAGCATCTTTATCCACCAGGCCAAACGATTACGTAGACAAACCTCAGACCTGCCTGAAGTTAACAGCCCCCTAAAGTCTGTGCCAGAACAAACCCCTTGGAGAGAGGAGCATGGGCTACCAGTACACATCCACACAAAAGTGAAAGGAATATTCGACAGGGATGAACAGAACAGCGTGCAACGTAGGGCAGTCACTCTCAGTTTCCTGGATGATGAATACCCACAGGACCTCTGGGTCCGAGTATACAGGGATGGGTCAGCACAGAATGCAGTAAAGAATGGAGGAGCAGGAGTGTACATAGAATACCCAAACAACACTAGGGATACTGTCAGAGTATCAACGGGGAAATTCTGTAACAACTATGATGCAGAAGTCCAGGCAATCAAGGTGGCAACTGAGAAACTATTGAACACCAATCTCGGTCCACAGCCTGTAGTATTTCTGACAGATGCAAGATCAGCACTCCAAGCACTTCAGTCCAGAAAATTGCCAGGCATACAAGCCCTACTTTCTGAACTTTGCAACCAGCGCAGGGTCACCATGCAGTGGATACCGTCTCATTGTGGAATACCAGGAAACGAGAGAGCAGATGGACTGGCTAAAGAAGGGGCTGCAGACGAGCAACCGGATGTACCAGTTACATACCATCAGAAGAAAAAGATGATCAAATCTATCAGAAAGCCACCAACACCAACGCAGGATGACTACCAAGCTATGAACAGATCAGAACAAATAGTCATTCTGCGCCTCAGAACAGGACACAACCGCCTCCGCAGCCACATGTATACAAAATTCAAGATTGGCAATTCAGCCATGTGCACATGTGGACAGGCACCCCAGACTGCGGAGCACGTACTTCAAGATTGCCCCGAATATGATATATTGAGGCAAACCCACTGGAGAAACCCAAAACTATATGGACCTCTGTATGAAAAAAGACAAAGTTTATACAAGAAACAACATTGCAGAATAGACAAAAAGCTATATGGACGTGGTGGTGTAGAGGTTTGGAAGAGAGCGGAGCGCTGGATCCCTGGCTCTTTGTTTCCCATGCTTGTCATGGTAGCCGATCTTTTCCCATTCTGCAGACATGGCCAAACCATCTTAGTTGGGACTGTTCTACTTGGGTCTGCAGGGGGTGGGATTTTAGGCCTTGACGTATCGTCTGGTTGCGGACCATGTCTCTTCTTGTTACTTCAACCACCTTCCTCAGATACCTCATGTCTGAGGTTTGGATCTGGCTTTTGTGCATTGTAGTCATTGCCCATGACTCGCATCCATATGTCAAGACTGGGACGTAGGTGGAGCAGTATACAGCCATCTTCGTTTTCTTACCAACCTCTCTTGCTGAGGAATCCTCGATTTATGGCCTGAAAAAGCTCCCAGCTGCTGCTTTTCGAGTGGCCAACTCTTCTTTGATGCCTCCAAATATGCAGAGCTAAAATACTGGTTCTGGGCTGTCCCAAGGAATCGTCACGTCCTACACAAAACCACTTCTCAGCTCCCCTTACCTACCATGGGGATTGATAAGGTCTGTTTTTCGGTCACCACGTTGATAAGTGCTATTTTGTGATATTGCTCGTCCAGTCACAATGTTAATAAAGCTGGTATTGGTGTAGATGGTCAACTCAAAACCGGCACAGTGTAGGGCATACAGGTCACCTTGTCCCAAAACGTAATGAGGCCCCGACAAGGATGTAATGTTGACTATGAGTGTTAATGTGAGTGTCAGTACGCGAATGCATGGATTGTTCTGAAGAGTTGACTAGAAGATCAAACACTCACTCACACGTAGTTAGAAGTTAATGATGCAGACTACTGTGGTCGTTTCATACTGTTTAATTGGACGCACACACTTGGACAGTACGGGTATAGTTACAGGAAAACAGGTCGACATGTATCATCATACTGTGGATCAATGGTCTACAATCTTAAGTTGGCCTTCATGTTGAAGAACATTACAATGGAACGTCCGTAGACAAGCACTTAGATTTCCACTGTTTATAAATATAATCATCAGGCCTTACTGACCGATCATGTCAGTTAATAAATAATGTTCAAGCATGACTCCTAGACAGAACCTCTTTTCTAGCGAAGATTCCTTTAGGTAAAGTTCAGCAAATATTTCTGAAGACAATGTTAACCCACCAGTATTGGGTTTTCTTTATATCTGTGATCTCTTAATCATCACCTGATAATAAGGGGCATCCCTGTTCTCTGATCGATGATCGACAAAAAATAGAATCCAAAATGGCTTCTGGTTCCAGTGAGCATTACTCACTATACAAATGCATAGTAAAGCTTCAATAAAGGCTTTGTTCATGAACACAAATGTTTCTACAAGACTCAGCATATTCTTTCATCATAACTGCTGCATACAATCATATTCAGTGCTGCTAGGTAACATGTCATCCCGACATATTGATATAGATAATCATCATGTAGACGTCTGCCCATCTAAGCCTAGCAAGCGAAAGTTCAGCAAAAAAGTTCTTTTACCTGGGCATGGGAAATACACTAGCAGAACACATACGCCCTCTCCTGGCGTTACAGAATAAACACTGGGGAACTCATAGACTTAATAATCATATCAGAAACTATCTTCTTCCCCATAATAGATCACAGCGCTCAATAAACTTCGGACTGGTCTCCGACATGGCAGTCACCAGCCATTCCATCATCACGGAAGACCCTCTTTCGTCTTCGCATGCGCAGAAACTCCCTGACCCCAAAGTTCAGTACAAGGAAAAATAGTCCCACTTAGACATACAAAGATATCACGATATAAGACCGAATCGTCTGAAATAGACAAGGAGTAAACATAGACACAGTGATATTCTGCTGCATGCAGCCAAACCAGGTTAGAGCCAGAGTTACGTCTCGGGTTGAAATCACTCTTCCAAGATTAATGTAGAATGCTGGGTTCTCAACATGTTTCACCACAAGGGGAATCCTCGAAAGTGTGTGGATTATTTCAAGAGTCTATGAGGGTGTAATTAGCCTCACATACATTAGTGCACATCCAAATACCATAGCACTGTGCCTAGCTAGTGGTCATATAAGGATGACTCCAGATATGCCTTCATGCATAAACAGTAGAATATGTTCCTAGAGGGCCAACTTCATGAGAGGGACAGATTGGCAGCACGGCCTTTACAAAAAGCAAGTGAAGAAGACATGCATTCAATTTTCAGAGTAAATTAATTAATTATATTAAACCAATCGTCTTTTGAGAACTTGCCTAATATGTTATCCGGCCTTGTCTCTGTTGATCAGCGAGAAACCTGTTATGTCTGATCAACATCAATTGAATGTGGGACGTTTAGTAGTAGTAGTAGCGGTTGTGGTTTAACTAGGGCTTCTGAGCTTCACGCTCTTTAGCAGCCAATATCAAGTTGGTATAATCTACACTGTAGATGATGATCTAGGCTTTCCTGTGGCTTTTCTGCCATTGCGATACGTGCTGAGTTGAAGTCATGAGCTTCAGTTTCTCCAGCTTGGCTTGTATTTAAGCGATCGTCTCATTTGGTCCCAAGCTAAGAGTAAGAAGCGCGTGGCATACTGTGCATTCCTCGCCATTCAAGAGGGAGAAATTTGCCACATCCTACACAGAGCCACATGTCAACCCCCCTCCCCCAGTCAACCAGCCAAGGATCACGAGCCCTATCTGCTCGAAATATCTGTTTTTGTCACCGGCTGTTTATGACGTATAGTTTTAGGTATAATCGTTATAAAAATAACGAGAAAGTTACCCGTCAAAGTAGACTTGCTCGAATTATCTTCCTGCTGATATTATGTCTTTTCACTTAATTTCATTTCTTTACATTCTATTTCGCCTTCATTATATCTTAGTAGTGCAATATATCTAGTGGCATTGGTTATGAAGCCACGGGGTAACCCTTCAAAAGGACATGGGGAGAAGTGAAAGAAAACCAATAGAATAAAATTTGGTTAATTAATTAACAGATAACAGCTCTTATATGACAACAATGGTTCGATCCCCAGTTGAGGTGGGATTTTTTATACCGCAAACGGCTCCGGGGTCGACCCAGCCTCATGAATTGGGTACCAGAGCAACTCTTGGAAGGTTAAGGCAGCCGGCATGATGCTGACCACATCACCCCTAGTGTGCCGATGGTCAAGAAAATATGGGCCTAACACCATATTCCCAATATGCCTCAATGGGCGTGTAAACGAAATCCTTTACCTTTTTTTTACCTTCATCATCGCCACCTTTCATCTCCCCAAGGAGCATAGGCTTTCAACAAACTTATACCACGTCGTCCTGTTCCGTGACGTAGGCACACGTATTTCCATATCGTATATATCCCCTTCATGTCTGTGTCCAGTTCTCTTCTCCATGTCTTATATATCTCCTTCATGTCTGTGTCCAGTTCTCTTCTCCATGTCTTATATATCTCCTTCATGTCTGTGTCCAGTTCTCTTCTCCATGTCTTATATATCTCCTTCATGTCTGTGTCCAGTTCTCTTCTCCATGTGTGCCTTGGTCACCCTCTACCTCTTTTACCCTGCGGATTCCAGAACAAGGACTGTCTAGTAATGCTATCAACAGATTTCCTCAGTATGGGTTCTATCCATCTCCTGCTTCTTCTTCTCATCCATAAAAACTTCAGTTAGTATAAAGAGGATTATTGTTCATTCTATTTTTCTCTCCCAACCTGGGCTTTCGCTAGGTGTGATGCCACTTTCCCATATCGGCAGTTGTTCGTATTATTTTGAATTGAAAACAATATATATCCTTATTATAACTCCTCAGAGGTTGAAGGTTGAACGGGATATTTTTCATCTTTAAATTAACATATATATACAAAATAGTGCACCATTTTCTTTTGAACGCCGTATTGTTATCTTCCATAATCGTCTATTTTTGACAGTATCTGTATCTCAGAAAAGATGTTTTCAATCCATTTCTGAATATTGTCTGGCCAAAGTGTCTTTATCTATCAAAGGGTTGGTGGAAGGTGTCCACAGTACAGATACGCAACAACAAAAGACAAACAAACAAACAAAATAAAACATGCCTAAACTGTATTAAATTGTGTGTATTCGCAGATAAATTGAAAAAGAAATTTCCATGTTTTTCCAGAGGTCGGCAAGATTTAGAAGCAGAATATCTCGTATGTAGGTAGAAGTGGCACATTTGTGTCAGTAGCATATAAAGTTGCTGCTGATTAAAAATAGAAGAAAAAAAACATACACACAAACCCACGCACATATGAAAACAGGAACGCCACAAGAACGCACTTGTATCTGAAAGTTCACAATCAAAACTGACATTATTTACAAAAGAAACAAGTATGGAACTGAAAAAGTAACTGCTACAGAAGGCCCTTTTGCTCTTCATACTGTGAAACATCACAATAATTTGAAATCAGTAGACTGCACTTTAAAACGCTTTCCATCATTCATAAAGTGCCAACAAATTTGCATGCGCCAGAACCAGAACTACCGCTAGTGTTTTTTTATGTGACAATGTTTCTGTGTAGATTTAAAAAGTAATCAAGTGTTTTTAAAGAAGATTTTTAACATCTTGATATATCAATAAACACAAAATCAAGGTGATTTGATGCCATTATTGTTTGATGTGTAATAAATCAGCTTCACTGTAATTTATTATTTAAAATAAATATGTCCTACTTTTTCATTATAGTGTCCTCCATTGTCCTCCTTTCCACGACAAAAAAGTGAATATTGTCCTCCTTCATGCGTTGAACGATCTGGTCACCCTAATAGGGAACCCCCTATAAAACGTGCTTTAAAAACTTTACATCCGCACACACAAACTTTAGTTGAAGACGTCAGGTGGAGAAATAAAATAAATCATATTACTTAGTGTTACTGTTGTGTACTATGGTGTGTGTCGTCTATCACGGAGTGTTTTGAGGCTATTTTGTATGTGTGAATGTTCCCATGCTCCAGCGGGAGTTTATTAGTCATGTGAGTTGTTGTGAGCTGGGAATGCGTGCATTGTAATAATTTAGCTACAGGGTTGTGAGCATTGCTTGAGACAAGCTGTTAGCTTTTGTGATGCGTGAATGAAGATCAGTGGTGCGTGGAAGGGTTTCACGGGTTTTAGTGAATACGCATGAAAGGGGCAGTCAGCGGGAGGAGTGTGTTGGTTGGAGACGTGTGTTGAGTTAGTAGAGAGTTTAGTCAGTAGACAGGAGACAGCGAAGAGCGTATAGAAGAGAAGGGTGGATGTTGCAGTAGTTGTTTATGAAGAATCCTAGTTGCTGTGTGTAGTGATTCCGAGACTGACCAACTGACACGTAAGGTATACTGGACTCATTGTTGGACGTGGAAAACGATACGATTTATTACAGGCAAGGACACTGACATCATGTGCAGGTATAGTAGATCATCAACATGAGTTTCATGGCAAATACATTGGTATATATAATATGGCCGTTGATTGACAGCACTGGAACATTACGACTTCAAGGTTAACGGCTTGATAGAATATATTGGTCTATCGAACTGACCGTTCATCTTCTTTACACAGATATACTTGTATATGTGTTGGAGTCCGTTTATGGTAATGGTATTGATTTTATCACGCGAATGGTTGAATACGAACAAAATGTCAATAAACTTCTTCAAACGAACATTCCAACAGGTATCGTTGCATTGGGTGAACTGGGCAAATATTGGCAGCACACAAGTCGGTGTTTACTGTACATGTATTTTATTGACGTGACACCAACGAAGTGGAACAAGACAATCATAGTTACAGATGTGAAGATCATACGTTAAAATGTTAATATCACTGTTAAAAGTTGTTGTAGATTCTCTAACAGTTAAGTTCTCTTATTCCAGTGACTAAGGATCACTTCCATTTCATATAACAGACATGGTAATTAACGTCCATTGACCTTCTCCCAAGGACGTTTATTAAGGCAAACGGATTCATTCTCACGGAGCAATAATTTATATCATACTTGTAAGCATCCCAGACTTTGGTTGTAAAATTCTTGGATAGCATATCCAATCCAAACAAAAGGCAGATATAACAATACAACCAAGTTAGTGTTTCATCTTGGCAAACCTCTCGGTATCCATACCACGACTTTGGCATAGGTAAAACGGCATATTAAACATGTGAAGCATATATCTATATTCATTAACTTGATTCCACATATGGATTCTCCCTCTACAAAAGATTCCAAAGGCTATCGACTCCGTGTGTCCAATTCTAGGAATGTCATCTCCGATGAATTCCCGCTAGACCATTAATAGGAGCGGCCTGATACTTTAATTTACATAATTAAACTTGCCATACGAAATGGGGCGACACTTACTTCAGACATCCACTATTGGCTTCGCCATGAAGACCAATAGATACGAATACAACTGCTGGCTTCTTCAAATCTGCCATGAATCAAATAATAACACTGCGGACATAAAATGTCGTCCGAGCTGCCCCTATCATGACGTCACAATATACTCAACTAGGTTACACGTGCGTCCAAAGCAACACTCACTGCTTTGTGCACGTCAGTGCGCGAATCATTCGACCGCACAAATAATATAACTACATAAAACTGGTGCGTACATTTGGCAGGACCGAAGACTACCCCCTTAGGTAATAAATGTACGTAACAGCTCCCTTATTACCTCCCCTTAAAAAAAATTAATCCCATTAATTTTTTTCGAACTAATTACTCGAGAGAGGTGAGTCAAAACTACAACAAGATTTATGACATGCATAAAATTATATCATATTAAGAAAAGAATATTGACTTGAAATTAATAGAACTAAATGACAGTATGCATTAAAGCACACATCCACCATCGACCTACTTTGGAACGATGTGGTAATATTCGAAGTAAAAAAGAAGTTGAAAAAATGAAAATGAAAATGAAAAATCAACAAAAAAGATGATAATAAAATTCAACTAAGTTTTCAACAAAATTTGAAACATATGATTTCAAAAAATGAAAATGAACAGCAACACTGATGATAATCAATGATAAAAGAATCAGTGAAACAGAAAACTTTGAAATACAATGTGCAAAAATGAAGCAATGCAAAATTAAACACTTTAAGAAGCAACGCACTTACTGATATCTAACACTAGTAAGTTTGACTAGTTATCTAAAAGTAAAATATCATGTAGTGGGATACGTGACTACACGTATTGCGAGACACTAATAAAGTTAGTAGATGTGTGATTTATAAACAATCAAATTGATTAAATTGAATTAATCTAATTCTAGTATTTAATTACACATAAATAAATAACTAGTAATTTATTCTAAGTAATTCTAATTTCAGTCATTGTGAATATTCGTTCAGAACTATTTAGAGTCAACAAGAATAGGTTCCTAATGTTCCATGCACGAAATAAGTTAACGAACACGATATGTAGTGTAATATGTTCCATAACACTAATGAATGTCTATTTGTCGTTTTTACCAATGTTTCCATACTAAAAAAAAATGTTACTTTAATATCACTGTTCCCGTTCTAATAAAACGTTACTTCACAAGAAATAATGTTATAATCCATATGTAAGTATGTTCTGAAAGTTATATCCATACGAATACTGTAAAACTACACATAGTCTTCACAGATGTACAATTAATGACACTGTACAAAGTTATGCATGTTTCGGTGAGGACGTTTCTCCATCTAAAAGTGGTTTAGTTTCACCAAGTTCACTAGGGCATCTTGAAAGACAGTCTGCAAATACATTCTGCACTCCAGGAATAGCTCGTATCTCAAAATAGAATGGCTGGAGAGCTATAGCATAACGCGCTGACTTTGATGACTTAACGTTTCCAGTATTCAATGCCGTAAGAGCTTTCTGGTCAGACTCCACCACAAAGTGTGATCCAAGCAGGTAACGTTCCAGTTTTGTGATTGACCATACAAGAGCAAGGAGCTCTTTATCGAGAACGGAGTACTTCATTTCACTCGTCGTAAGCTTTCTGGATACGTACATAACAGGAAATAAGGTACCTCCGTATTCTTGCATCAAAACTGCCGCGATAGCGTAGGAAGAAGCATCACTGCGAAGAACAAAGGTGAGATCTTTGTTAGGCAACCTTAAAAAAGGCTTATTTGAAAAAAATTGTTTTATATAGTCTAACGCCGTTTGGTGATCCTGCGACCACTTTATTACATTAGGTGTGCCTTTCTTCAGTAACGAAGAAAGAGGTGCAGTTATAGTAGACAAATGAGGGATGAATTTAGAATAGAACTGTATTAGTCCTAAGAGTGACCTCACTTGTTTTTTTTGTCTTAGGTGCTGAGATGTTTAAAATTTTAGAGACGTTACTGTCTTCTGTATATATTAAACCGCGACCTATACGGTGACCAAGAAATGAGATGTCATGAAAACCGACAAAAGCCTTTGAAGGTTTCGCTGTTAAGTTATAATCCTGTAAGGTAGAAAGTAAAGATTTTAAACCCTGAATATGTTCATCCCAAGAGTCACTGAAAAGACAGATGTCATCTATATAAGTAATGACATCGGGACGATGAGACAATATGCGGCGCATCATGCGTACAAAGGTAGCTGGCGCATTCATTAACCCGAATGGCATAAAATTATATTGAAAAAGACCCTTTGGCGTCGAGAAAGCGGTGAATGGCTTTGCTTTAGGGGTTAATGGCACTTGCCAATAACCCTTTGAAAGGTCAAATTTCGAAAAGAATGTGGCATGAGACAATTTCTCTAATAAGTCGTCTAAAAGAGGTAATGGTTCCGCATCGAATTTTGTAACTTTATTTAATTTCCTGTAATCTACGCAAAGACGTATATTGTTGTTCTTCTTCCGAATGATTACCATAGAAGAAGAATATGGTGATGAAGATGGTTCAATTATATTTAATTGAAGCATCTCATCCAATTCCCTATCAACCTTATCACGAAAGTGTAAAGGAATAGGATATGGGCGAACTCGAATAGGTGTATCGTCAGTCAGAATAATGTCATGTTGGATGACTGACGTATGACCTGGGATGTCAGTAAGGACATCCTCATACGTGTGTAGAATATTAGAGACTTGCTGACGTTGATCATCAGTAAGAGTAGATGAGATAGTAACATCATTCCATTTCTCAGTGGAATGGAGTGGTACAACTGGTATTGGTAGTTGTACATCATCAAAAGAAGATTCCTCTTCTTGGATGACTGACAAACTATAATAGTGTTGAATAGGTGGTGTAGGATCGTCAGTTGCCTGAAACACTGACTGTAAGTAATCAGGACGTGAGTAATACTCCTTCAACATGTTAATGTGGAAGGTTTTATGTTTGCCATTAACATCAACGATGTAGTCGACATCGGATATTCTTGAGATGATCCTGAAAGGACCTCTCCAGGTAATTAAAAGACGATTGTTATGCGCAGGAAGTAATACAAAAGCTTCATCACCAGGTATGAGCTGGCGAAGACGTCTATATTTGTTTGCAGATAGACGAGCTTTTTCTTTGGCATGTTCGGATGATGCAGTAGCTAGTCTACAAGCATCTATGATTTTCTTTCTAAGAGAGATCACATACTCATAAGAGGATTGAGTTTCCTCTTCAATATTCTCATCCACCAATAAGTCGTGGATTAACGACATCGGACCGCGTGGTTGCATGCCAAAAACAAGCTGGAACGGAGAAAAAACCCGTTGCTTGATTTTGTACCTCGCGATACGCAAAGAGACAAGCGGGTAGGACCCGATCCCAGTCTTGGGGATGGTCTTGAGTCATCTTACCCAACAACTGCTTGAGTGTCCTATTGAGACGCTCAATTAACCCATTTGACATCGGATGATAAATAGAACTAAGAGATCTATCTATACCTAATGTCTTCATCACTTGAGACATGGATTCAGAAATGAATTGAACCCCATGATCCGACAAGATTTTCCGTGGAAAACCAATGCGTGAGAAGATTAACATCAATGCCTCTGCTACACTGGCAGATGAAGTGTTCTTGAGAGGGATGGCCTCAGGCCAACGAGTGCACATATCAATGCACGTAAGAATATGCGTATGCCCTCTAGCAGATGGAAGCATTGGACCAATAATGTCAATGGCCATTTTATCAAATGGTCTAATCGGGATGTCCGCAGCTTGAATAGGAGCCGCATGAAATGGACCCCGTACCTTAACTTCTTGACATATCAAACAGGACCGACAATAGAGAGTAACATCTCTATGGATGCCTGGCCAGTAGAATGCCGAAAGCACTCTGGATTTGGTACGCGAAAAACCCATATGGCCCGCACATTGCGAGTCATGAGCATGCCGTAATATCCGAGATCTCATACAGGATGGTACTAGAATTTGAGAACATATGGATGAATCCTTTTCCCGTATTATTCTAACCAAAATCCCATTTTTAAGTATAAAGTCATGTCTAGATTTTGCAAGTTTGTTGCTTGTATTCTTTTTGTTAACATACTGAAAGAATTTTTTTTAATGAATTATCATTCTTTTGCAATGTTGCAAACAACTCCCGTGAAATAGGAGCATCATCATCACAAGTGGTATGAACTGTAGGTTCAATAGGTGTATCATGCGACATATTAATAGCTTGCGCTCTAGTCACTACTGCATTTGCAGTTTGAATATGTCGCTCTTCCCATTCAGCAATTTGCTGAGGTGTACACTCTTTAATACCATGTATGCGACCAAGAATCAAATCACAAATTGGATTTGGAAGAAGACATGCTTGGATCTGTCCTGAAAAAAATGGAGTATGAAGTGTTATAATGGCTGTGGGGAATGTTTCCACAGTTCCGCCAAACGTGACACATTTCACAACCCTGCCCGTCGCACAACTAGGGTCGATCAGCGATGTCCGGACGCCCACTGTCGTACAACCTGAGTCGAATAAAAGAGAGCATGAAATATTGTTAACAAATCCTCTGTTAAACTTAAGAGAGCCCTGTCCATGGTGTACTGACGCAGGAGTGGCCATGCAGACTGCAGGTAGACTAGGCAAGGTATGTCCGCAACGCAGCGTCGTGATCGCCTTAGGCTGGAAAAGAGTCGAGCATTCTGGGCAGTCTTTCACCTGGGAACAATCTAGAGAACAAGACATAGCATTGTAAGTTTCAGCTACTTTACCCTGTTCAGTGTTAGCCTGTGTATCATTAAAAGCAACATTAGAATGTCTAACTGTATTATTCGACGATCTATCTCGTCGGCGCGATCGATTGTGATTTTTGTCATTAAAATTGCCATAATTGTCGTTTCTGCTAGAGTTAAAATTTGGATTAGTCCGATAATTAGTAGAATGATCGTTATGATGTTGGTTAAATGGTTTATTTCCAAAAAATTGTCTGTTTTGCGGACCCTGAGACCTTGATCTCCAGTTTTGTTTATTATAATGTCCTTGATTATTTTTAAAATAATTGTTACCAAAATCTCGCGATCTGTGAGTTTGGTTCCAAGAAACATTAAATGGAGCAGATTGTTGAAATTGCTTCCCTTTGTAAAAGTTATCATTGGTGAAATTATGATTATTTCCCTTATTGACATATCTATCAGCACTAAAAGAACGATTGCGTGAAAAATTGTTTTGTTGTGCTGCAAAAGCAACAGGCAATTCACTCTTAATCTGCGCGTTACTTAGATCCATGTTTGGGTGAGCAGTGCAAAAATTTTTTTTAGACAAACATAAAGGTATGTTTTCAGGCACTCGCAAGAAATAAAGAAGTAGAACACTTGGACAACAGAAAAACAACAGACGTGAGTGGCTTACCCAGGGTTCGAACCCCGTACCTTCCGTACGACAACTCCGCCTAGCTATCAAGCGAATCACACTGACCCCACGGCCAGCTAGGCATCCCCAAAAAAAGATGCTTTGCTGGCTATTTATCAGTACGAAACACACAAGATAACACCGGAAGTATACAGTGGACAACTCAGCCCTTAAATGACGCAATCACTTCTGTTGTTCTCCTATTAACAGTATGTGTCAGTCCAAACAAGACAAAGACCTTGATACTGGGTCCAGTAAATAGTAGAAGACTTAAGGACATTAGTATAGAACAGAGGGTAGGTTTCTGGTATTTTATAAACATAAATGACACATAAGGAAGGGAAACCCGAGGCCTGTAAACAGTAAATTAATATTAGACAAACATAAAGGTATGTTTTCAGGCACTCGCAAGAAATAAAGAAGTAGAACACTTGGACAACAGAAAAACAACAGACGTGAGTGGCTTACCCAGGGTTCGAACCCCGTACCTTCCGTACGACAACTCCGCCTAGCTATCAAGCGAATCACACTGACCCCACGGCCAGCTAGGCATCCCCAAAAAAAGATGCTTTGCTGGCTATTTATCAGTACGAAACACACAAGATAACACCGGAAGTATACAGTGGACAACTCAGCCCTTAAATGACGCAATCACTTCTGTTGTTCTCCTATTAACAGTATGTGTCAGTCCAAACAAGACAAAGACCTTGATACTGGGTCCAGTAAATAGTAGAAGACTTAAGGACATTAGTATAGAACAGAGGGTAGGTTTCTGGTATTTTATAAACATAAATGACACATAAGGAAGGGAAACCCGAGGCCTGTAAACAGTAAATTAATATTAGACAAACATAAAGGTATGTTTTCAGGCACTCGCAAGAAATAAAGAAGTAGAACACTTGGACAACAGAAAAACAACAGACGTGAGTGGCTTATATTAAGTCTTCTACTATTTACTGGACCCAGTATCAAGGTCTTTGTCTTGTTTGGACTGACACATACTGTTAATAGGAGAACAACAGAAGTGATTGCGTCATTTAAGGGCTGAGTTGTCCACTGTATACTTCCGGTGTTATCTTGTGTGTTTCGTACTGATAAATAGCCAGCAAAGCATCTTTTTTTTTGGGGATGCCTAGCTGGCCGTGGGGTCAGTGTGATTCGCTTGATAGCTAGGCGGAGTTGTCGTACGGAAGGTACGGGGTTCGAACCCTGGGTAAGCCACTCACGTCTGTTGTTTTTCTGTTGTCCAAGTGTTCTACTTCTTTATTTCTTGCGAGTGCCTGAAAACATACCTTTATGTTTGTCTAATATTAATTTACTGTTTACAGGCCTCGGGTTTCCCTTCCTTATGTGTCATTTATGTTTATAAAATACCAGAAACCTACCCTCTGTTCTATACTAATGTCCTTAAGTCTTCTACTATTTACTGGACCCAGTATCAAGGTCTTTGTCTTGTTTGGACTGACACATACTGTTAATAGGAGAACAACAGAAGTGATTGCGTCATTTAAGGGCTGAGTTGTCCACTGTATACTTCCGGTGTTATCTTGTGTGTTTCGTACTGATAAATAGCCAGCAAAGCATCTTTTTTTGGGGATGCCTAGCTGGCCGTGGGGTCAGTGTGATTCGCTTGATAGCTAGGCGGAGTTGTCGTACGGAAGGTACGGGGTTCGAACCCTGGGTAAGCCACTCACGTCTGTTGTTTTTCTGTTGTCCAAGTGTTCTACTTCTTTATTTCTTGCGAGTGCCTGAAAACATACCTTTATGTTTGTCTAATATTAATTTACTGTTTACAGGCCTCGGGTTTCCCTTCCTTATGTGTCATTTATGTTTATAAAATACCAGAAACCTACCCTCTGTTCTATACTAATGTCCTTAAGTCTTCTACTATTTACTGGACCCAGTATCAAGGTCTTTGTCTTGTTTGGACTGACACATACTGTTAATAGGAGAACAACAGAAGTGATTGCGTCATTTAAGGGCTGAGTTGTCCACTGTATACTTCCGGTGTTATCTTGTGTGTTTCGTACTGATAAATAGCCAGCAAAGCATCTTTTTTTGGGGATGCCTAGCTGGCCGTGGGGTCAGTGTGATTCGCTTGATAGCTAGGCGGAGTTGTCGTACGGAAGGTACGGGGTTCGAACCCTGGGTAAGCCACTCACGTCTGTTGTTTTTTCTGTTGTCCAAGTGTTCTACTTCTTTATTTCTTGCGAGTGCCTGAAAACATACCTTTATGTTTGTCTAATATTAATTTACTGTTTACAGGCCTCGGGTTTCCCTTCCTTATGTGTCATTTATGTTTATAAAATACCAGAAACCTACCCTCTGTTCTATACTAATGTCCTTAAGTCTTCTACTATTTACTGGACCCAGTATCAAGGTCTTTGTCTTGTTTGGACTGACACATACTGTTAATAGGAGAACAACAGAAGTGATTGCGTCATTTAAGGGCTGAGTTGTCCACTGTATACTTCCGGTGTTATCTTGTGTGTTTCGTACTGATAAATAGCCAGCAAAGCATCTTTTTTTGGGGATGCCTAGCTGGCCGTGGGGTCAGTGTGATTCGCTTGATAGCTAGGCGGAGTTGTCGTACGGAAGGTACGGGGTTCGAACCCTGGGTAAGCCACTCACGTCTGTTGTTTTTCTGTTGTCCAAGTGTTCTACTTCTTTATTTCTTGCGAGTGCCTGAAAACATACCTTTATGTTTGTCTAATATTAATTTACTGTTTACAGGCCTCGGGTTTCCCTTCCTTATGTGTCATTTATGTTTATAAAATACCAGAAACCTACCCTCTGTTCTATACTAATGTCCTTAAGTCTTCTACTATTTACTGGACCCAGTATCAAGGTCTTTGTCTTGTTTGGACTGACACATACTGTTAATAGGAGAACAACAGAAGTGATTGCGTCATTTAAGGGCTGAGTTGTCCACTGTATACTTCCGGTGTTATCTTGTGTGTTTCGTACTGATAAATAGCCAGCAAAGCATCTTTTTTTTGGGGATGCCTAGCTGGCCGTGGGGTCAGTGTGATTCGCTTGATAGCTAGGCGGAGTTGTCGTACGGAAGGTACGGGGTTCGAACCCTGGGTAAGCCACTCACGTCTGTTGTTTTTCTGTTGTCCAAGTGTTCTACTTCTTTATTTCTTGCGAGTGCCTGAAAACATACCTTTATGTTTGTCTAATATTAATTTACTGTTTACAGGCCTCGGGTTTCCCTTCCTTATGTGTCATTTATGTTTATAAAATACCAGAAACCTACCCTCTGTTCTATACTAATGTCCTTAAGTCTTCTACTATTTACTGGACCCAGTATCAAGGTCTTTGTCTTGTTTGGACTGACACATACTGTTAATAGGAGAACAACAGAAGTGATTGCGTCATTTAAGGGCTGAGTTGTCCACTGTATACTTCCGGTGTTATCTTGTGTGTTTCGTACTGATAAATAGCCAGCAAAGCATCTTTTTTTTTTGGGGATGCCTAGCTGGCCGTGGGGTCAGTGTGATTCGCTTGATAGCTAGGCGGAGTTGTCGTACGGAAGGTACGGGGTTCGAACCCTGGGTAAGCCACTCACGTCTGTTGTTTTTCTGTTGTCCAAGTGTTCTACTTCTTTATTTCTTGCGAGTGCCTGAAAACATACCTTTATGTTTGTCTAATATTAATTTACTGTTTACAGGCCTCGGGTTTCCCTTCCTTATGTGTCATTTATGTTTATAAAATACCAGAAACCTACCCTCTGTTCTATACTAATGTCCTTAAGTCTTCTACTATTTACTGGACCCAGTATCAAGGTCTTTGTCTTGTTTGGACTGACACATACTGTTAATAGGAGAACAACAGAAGTGATTGCGTCATTTAAGGGCTGAGTTGTCCACTGTATACTTCCGGTGTTATCTTGTGTGTTTCGTACTGATAAATAGCCAGCAAAGCATCTTTTTTTGGGGATGCCTAGCTGGCCGTGGGGTCAGTGTGATTCGCTTGATAGCTAGGCGGAGTTGTCGTACGGAAGGTACGGGGTTCGAACCCTGGGTAAGCCACTCACGTCTGTTGTTTTTCTGTTGTCCAAGTGTTCTACTTCTTTATTTCTTGCGAGTGCCTGAAAACATACCTTTATGTTTGTCTAATATTAATTTACTGTTTACAGGCCTCGGGTTTCCCTTCCTTATGTGTCATTTATGTTTATAAAATACCAGAAACCTACCCTCTGTTCTATACTAATGTCCTTAAGTCTTCTACTATTTACTGGACCCAGTATCAAGGTCTTTGTCTTGTTTGGACTGACACATACTGTTAATAGGAGAACAACAGAAGTGATTGCGTCATTTAAGGGCTGAGTTGTCCACTGTATACTTCCGGTGTTATCTTGTGTGTTTCGTACTGATAAATAGCCAGCAAAGCATCTTTTTTTGGGGATGCCTAGCTGGCCGTGGGGTCAGTGTGATTCGCTTGATAGCTAGGCGGAGTTGTCGTACGGAAGGTACGGGGTTCGAACCCTGGGTAAGCCACTCACGTCTGTTGTTTTTCTGTTGTCCAAGTGTTCTACTTCTTTATTTCTTGCGAGTGCCTGAAAACATACCTTTATGTTTGTCTAATATTAATTTACTGTTTACAGGCCTCGGGTTTCCCTTCCTTATGTGGCAAAAATTTTTTGCATGTTCTTCTAAGTTTTTCATTGATAAAGGTTTCCGTTCGTGTAAAAATGAGAGAAATGTAGGATTTACCGACGAAAGTACCTTATCGCGCATCAGTAAATCAAAGAGACCTTCATACGACTTTTCAATTTTGGATAATTCGATCCATCTTTCTAATGTTAGTCGTATCTGTGACAGAAAATCACTAAAATTTCTGCTAGATTGGGGTAGTAATGTGTGAAATTTCAAACGATATTCGTTTTCTGTCATTTGGAATTTTTGCAGAAGTGCTGCTCTAAGAGCATTGTAGTCATTTTTCTCACCAATGCTGGTGGTATGATAAACTGCTAATGCATCTCCTGTAAGTAATCTGGATAAATATGTACAGTATAGAGCTTTATCCACGTTATAAGACCCACAAGTGGCCTCAAACCTATCCAGGAAGAATATTACGTCATCAGACGGGGGATTAAATTTTGGCAATTTAAGGTGAATCTCCTTAAAATGATCCTGTCTGGATGAAGTGTGGCTTTCAAAAGTTCTCTGAGAATTAGATTCCTGAGTTAACCTAATTCTCTCATATTCTGACTCTGCTAATTTCAGTTCATGCTGTCGTTTTCTTTCATTCTCTTCCATCTCAAGCTGAAGTCGTTTTGTGTTTTGTTCAGCTATTAATCTCCTTTCTTCTATTTCTTTTTGTTTCTGTTCCATTTCTTTTTCAGCTATTATTCTTTTTTCTTCCATTTCTTTTCTAAGTCTTTCTTCAGACTCCTTTTGCTTCTGTTCTGCTTCTCGCTGAAATCGTTTCTCTTCTAATTCAGCGGCCAATCTCATTTTTTTCTCCTCTTCCTCAGCTATAAATTTCCTCTTCTTTTCATCCTCCTCAGCAGTTAATCTCATTTTTTTCTCATTTTCCTCAGCCTCAATCCGTTTTTGATCTGCCTCAAATTTCAAATTTTCCAAACGTAAAGTTTCCAATCTTCTCTGATCAGCTTCTATTTCTTGAGCTTTCTTATATTCTGACAGTGCAAATGCTTTAGCTTCATCAGGAGCCATCTGAAGAGCTTTTGCTTGCTTAATGAAATAGTCTAAGGTAGCCATTTCAATATTATTATGTAATAATACTACTTAAAAGTGTTACTACAACTAGTGGTCCTCGTTCCTGTCCTTAGAACGGTATAATGTTATCATATAATTATTAAATATGTTATTAATCAATAAATTTATGTAATCAAATGTCATGAAATGAACAACGAGAAAGACAATAGAAACATAACCGACAAGACATGATAAAATGGACGGGTGAACACAATCGTAGAAATCAAAAAAAATAAAATGTATAACTAAAATAGAATATCGTAAAAATATACGACGATAACTACGATCAGATAGTTAACAAGACAATAGACAACACAGTGTAAAAACAATGGTTTTGTAAAAAACTAAACGACAGGAAAGGTGAGATGGACAATAATCACAAACAAAATACATCATGAAAATAAGGTACGATTAAAAAGAACTATGAGAACAACAAGTAAAACTTGACGAAACAGCTAGAACAGATAGGTGTTACAGACCACCAAACACAGTGGACCTAGAATCCTTCTACGCTCACGCGTAGGAACATTCCACTGCGGGAAGTCTGCAAAATAATGTCCTACAGAACGTCTGACGAAGAGCCCGAATTGACTTCGAGATGGATCTCGTTCGTCAGATCTACCTCCCAACCTCCCGCAAAGAATACACAACACATAACAAATAATATAGAAAATATAGATATGAACATTAAAGGCACAGCTAAATGTAATAAAGTGTATAACGACAACACGCTATACTCATCTCGCGTGCCGGAAAGAACAACCAATGTGCCTCGTCCCCGTGTATGTACTGGAGGAATAAAATACTTCGTTCTGCTTTTTCAACACAAGCTCGCACGTAATGAGGAATAGGTGATCCCAAGTGCAGTTAGTCACCGTACAACTGGACCTGGAGGTTGATTGATGACCTTGAGGTAACGGTTAGTTGATTCTGATTCATTTTTACAATGTTCCAAATTTAAGATGATTTCACCTTGAAAGAACAAATCCCATCTTCAAACGATTCCTTGGCTTGCGTTCGTTCCTTTGAAATAATTATTTTCAAACCACGCTGGCACACCATTTTCTGTTGGAGTCCGTTTATGGTAATGGTATTGATTTTATCACGCGAATGGTTGAATACGAACAAAATGTCAATAAACTTCTTCAAACGAACATTCCAACAGGTATCGTTGCATTGGGTGAACTGGGCAAATATTGGCAGCACACAAGTCGGTGTTTACTGTACATGTATTTTATTGACGTGACACCAACGAAGTGGAACAAGACAATCATAGTTACAGATGTGAAGATCATACGTTAAAATGTTAATATCACTGTTAAAAGTTGTTGTAGATTCTCTAACAGTTAAGTTCTCTTATTCCAGTGACTAAGGATCACTTCCATTTCATATAACAGACATGGTAATTAACGTCCATTGACCTTCTCCCAAGGACGTTTATTAAGGCAAACGGATTCATTCTCACGGAGCAATAATTTATATCATACTTGTAAGCATCCCAGACTTTGGTTGTAAAATTCTTGGATAGCATATCCAATCCAAACAAAAGGCAGATATAACAATACAACCAAGTTAGTGTTTCATCTTGGCAAACCTCTCGGTATCCATACCACGACTTTGGCATAGGTAAAACGGCATATTAAACATGTGAAGCATATATCTATATTCATTAACTTGATTCCACATATGGATTCTCCCTCTACAAAAGATTCCAAAGGCTATCGACTCCGTGTGTCCAATTCTAGGAATGTCATCTCCGATGAATTCCCGCTAGACCATTAATAGGAGCGGCCTGATACTTTAATTTACATAATTAAACTTGCCATACGAAATGGGGCGACACTTACTTCAGACATCCACTATTGGCTTCGCCATGAAGACCAATAGATACGAATACAACTGCTGGCTTCTTCAAATCTGCCATGAATCAAATAATAACACTGCGGACATAAAATGTCGTCCGAGCTGCCCCTATCATGACGTCACAATATACTCAACTAGGTTACACGTGCGTCCAAAGCAACACTCACTGCTTTGTGCACGTCAGTGCGCGAATCATTCGACCGCACAAATAATATAACTACATAAAACTGGTGCGTACATTTGGCAGGACCGAAGACTACCCCCTTAGGTAATAAATGTACGTAACAATATGTTACTTTCAACATCAATCCGCTCCTAGTGCTAGAGGGACGCACTAACGGCTTGACACATCGAGTCAAGCCGAAGCTCTACCATAGCACTGCAGGAGGTTAAGTATCAGAGGAGAGATACTTGAAAATGAGCCGTTTTTCTGGCTGAATGTTTATACTGGCACGATTCTTGGAAAAATACTTCAAGAATGGCTTCATCTTTCAAATAATTATAATAATATCATCCGCGGGTCTTCCCTTGACTTAGGGCAAGTACATAAGAAATCACGTCCATCTCAGACGGCGAATATTGGGATCTGCCTCAAACATCATTGCTGACTGGCAACATATCACCGCGACAAAACGCATCACACCGTTCAAACCTCGTGCACGGTGGCACGCAAATAATCAAACATACAATTAACTTAGATACACTCAAAAGTGCGTCTATACTAGACTCACGTGTGAGGATCTCAAACATTTAACTCCCCCGCGAAATTATAACTTAACACTTAGAGAACAAAAAAGATTAAACTGATTCGCAACACCTGGGGCTGTTGGAAATAAAGAAATATTTATCACAAACTCCGTTGGTGTCGCACTCGATATTATTTAAAAAAAAAAAAAAAGGTAAAGGTGTCCCGTAGCAGATAGCCTACTGCCGTGGGGGAGTGGTGTTAGAGACTTCACAATACTATGTCCCGCTTTTTATGAGGTGAGGTGAACAGCCCCCTTCCCTGATGACTTTTGCCTTCCTTAACAGAGTCAAGTACCCATTTACAGCTGGGTACACGGGAGCGTGACACTACCACGTATCGATATCATTTACTAAGCACAAATATGTTATTTTCTACATTAAATAAATCTTCTCAGAATCATAGCAAGCAGGAGGGAAAGTCGTTAAAAAAAGTGGACAGAAAAAAATAAAACATGAAATGATACATGCCTAGTGGACTTGCACGCTCCTGCCTTTCCCACACAGGCATACACCATCGACGTTATGAATATTACACATTACTGCTGTGATCTAATTAATTGATAAAACAAATTTTTTATCGATCAATACATTTTTAGCAATGTTTATGTCTTTGGCTTAGATGTGAGACAATTTGGTATGTTAGAGGTTTGTGATATGGAATTTGGCAAGCATGGTCAATAATAAAGCATTGTTTGGATGTAACTTTTCAATATTTTCATTTATTTTCCGGACGATGTTGCTTTATAACAAATAAAATAAATTTAGCCCTTAGTGATTAAAGACAAATGTTATTTATGATTTTATTCTAATTTATCACATTGTTCGGAATCGATCGATTAATCTTCAATTACAGAAATTCGATTAATCGTTTAATATTTTTTAAATCAATTCTAACCCTATTGAAAATATAACTTATGTTAATTATTTTCAAATCTACATGAGTAGGCTTTCGTTTTGATTGTAATTTCACGAAATGGCCAGTGTTCTGTTGGCTGATAATGTATGAGAGCATACATGTATGAGAGCCCTTATCAGAGCTCATTGAATGTTGATCCTGATAACAGAACAGACTTCGACTCATACTTACGATCATCTTGATAATGAAGCATTCACTGGCTTCTTGATAAATAGAAGGACTCAATTTATCTTTCATTAAAACTGCTGCCAGACAAAATGTCTACATTTACAATAGTAGTTATGAATGTGCTTCTAAATGTGGTCACAGGAAAAAGTAGGTTTTCTCTAATAACCCTTAAAGATTTTAATTTTATAAATATGTTATAGCCGATGTTGTTGTGAAATTGTTTTTTTTTTTTTGTTTTTTTGTTTTTTTAATTTAGCTGGCGACAATTTGAGATCTGAAACGTGGGCCTTTCTTTGTTTGCGGGAGCACTTAAAAAAAAATGCGAAAAAAAAATTAATTAAAGTAATGATCTTAACCGTTTTTTTGTTTTTTTTGACCAACGTCCGGTTTTTCAGTACTGTATTTGTATGCGTCCGAAATGTTTACCGCTCCTAGGGCTGGCTTTAGGGCGGGGCGATCTAAGAAAAAGTGATTAAGAGAACATCCTTCTTCGTCTTCTTTGTACACTCTCAGACGTCAACTTGAATATGTTCAAAGAAAGCAGTGTTCAGCTTGAGGCTATTTCTATCTCCATAGAGCTTTTCCAGGAATGGAACTGGTGATCATGTATACATGCCACACCTCGGAGATGAAAAACCTGTACAAAAAATCCAAAACCCTGTACAAAGACCCGCAAAACCTGCACAAAGACTGAAAAAAACATCAAAAGAGTTAATTCGTGTAAAAATATTTTCAATTACAGTGGGCTGCATTATAAATGAGGCACGGGGACTGCCTTTTAAAGCAGGTCTTCACTTATTTAAAAACCCAAACAATAAATGTCTGAGTTTATTTTACACTGTAAAAATAATGTGATGGTGACATCATTTAGTCTATTTCTGTGCTTAATTATCACTAACAGACTGGGAAATCCTGTGTTCAATAGGACCTTATAAAAGAACACTGGGACACAGTAATAATGGGAATGGGTTAGAAAACCTGTTCAGAAATTATGTACAGGGTGCACACATCTGAAAACGCAAACATCTTGTACAGATTATGGGTAAACCATAGCATGTGGCATGTATGGGCGATGGCCACATGTGCTTTCTCTGTTCCTCATATGTTGGACATCTCTGAAGCAGATGTTCAGCAGTCATTTTATCGGTGCCAAGAAAGCATTCAAAGTCCAATAAACAGAAGGTTGACACGCAGAGCTGAGATAAGATGCAGGTGATAATTTTCAGACGGAGGCCCTACACACAGAAACACAATTTATTCTTCAAGTTTAAAATGTAAACAATGCTAGATATGTGCCGAACCAGGGAACATATGAGAAAAGCAGATTATCGTCATGGCCAGACCCTACCTCATTGAAGGAGAAACTGTATGAAAATAAGAGTTTCATGAGAAGAGGAAGCTAAATGTACCTTTATGAGAGAGATAGAGAACGAGAGAGCTGAGGGTCGGAGTGGCTACGAAGTATAGCGTATGCCTCTTGATTCTAAAGTTACCGGGTTCGCTTCCAGTACTGGGAATATAATAGATGGAAATTATTTTTCAGAACCAGTGGTTCTTAATGACGTCATGCTCCCTACTGTTCTCCTGGGTAGTGCGATCGGATGCCTAGCTTTCTCGGATTAGGGAAAAATAGGAGGTTACGCACGTTAAAAAATCCCTCGGCAGTTGGAAATCATAAAGAGTAGGCTCGATGCCCTGGCAAAATTAAAAAATTAGGAAACTTACCCACCACATAAAATATTTATTGAATGTGTGATTCCTGTATACCACACATTAGGATCCTCGCCGGTGCCACTGTGTTCGTGCACTGTGCTGAGATCCTCCTTGTATGATCTAAGGGAGGAGATCGAAGCATTGATGAAGTTGTCCGGGTGCAATGAAGATGGTCCTTAAAACCAAAACCAAACCTATATGAGAGCGAACCAGAATGTGAAACAATCTTTTTCCGGTCAATCTCAGTCATCACAGATTTTGCCAATTATATTAGTCCCCCCTGTAATATAAACATTAAAATACGAAACTACACATGTACGAGCATTAGGAAATAAAGTTTAATGGCGGCAAGCTAATCAAGCGTTATTGTGTGTATCGCGAACTTTATTTGTGCTTGTAACGAGGACGTAGTCAAGCTTATATACATACATAAATTAATAACATTACACCCCCCCCCCCCTTTCCACCACATACACACGCAGCGAAAATACCGGATGTAGACTCCGTGGGTCTCTAAGGAGACAAAGGAAGAATAAGGCTAATGTTCCCTCGGATATGTCGTAAAAGGCGATTAATATGAGGTCGTGTCGAGCTGGCACCCTTATCAAGTAAAACAAGCTGCTACAAAACCAATGCGTCCTAAACATGTTCTTTGATGCAGACGTCTTGCACAAGGCACCAGCTACATTGTTGGCTCCATGCTTTATAAAGAGCGAATAAGATGAGTGAATGAATTAATACAGCGACAATTTAGTTTCTGGTCCAGATTTTAGTGTCTATAAGTGCTTCCTTGGTGACCATACTTTATTTCGTTTTTCCCTGCTTATGCCATAATGACTGTAGTCATTGATTTATTTATAAACGTTGCTCCTTGTCTTAGATTAGGGTTTCTTACCATGTGGTCCATGGACTACTTGGGGGTCAGTGCATGAAATTCTAAGGGGTAAGTGTACATAACTTAAAAACTTGAATTTTGTTTTCACCACAATTTTTATTCGGGAAATTATCAAAGATTGTTGCCTTTAAAGAAATATACTCTTTTTACTTTAAAAAATATATATATATATTTCTGTCATACTATATATACGAAAAGATCAGAGAAGAACAAGCGGGTTTCAGGCCGAAACGATCATGTATTGATCAAATATTCACACTAAGAACAATTATAGAAGAATCAGTGGAAATGCAATCGCCACTTATTATCACCTTCGTCGATTTTCAAAAAGCCTTTGATAGTCTACACCGCCCATCATTGTGGAAGATACTTACAATCTATGGTTTTCCAACAAAATATGTGAACATAATCAAAGCGCTATATGACAATGCAAGATGTTGTGTTAGAACAAATAATGGGAATACAGAATGGTTTACAGTAGAAACAGGGGTGAAACAAGGCTGTATTATGTCACCACTACTTTTTGGAATAGCTATTGATTGGGTTATGAGAAACTATACCCACAATGAACAATTAGGTATAAAATGGACAAATGGAAAATTCCTGGGGGACCTGGATTTCGCAGATGATTTAGCATTCTTAAGTTCAACACCCAGACAATCTCAATAAGCAGTAAATAATTTGTGTCATCTCTCGGTTAAAATAGGTCTCCAAATAAATGCCTCTAAAACTAAAGCTATGAACTTTTCTAACGAGACCTTTGATATCATCTTGAACGGGGAAAAACTACAGAAAGTTGAAAGTTTCAATTATTTAGGCAGTAAAATGACTCAGGATGGTGACACAACAAGAGAAATCCATACTAGAATTGCTTTGGCAGCTAGCGCCTTCAATAGATTATCTAACATTTGGAAATTACGATCATTGAATATACATACCAAGCTTCGTCTGTGTAGTGGATTTTGATGGTATTGTATGGTGGTGTTATCACCTAGTGTGATGCGTGAGGTCAGCTGTGAAGGCTCCTGAGATAATTGTAACTGTGAATATACAGAAGGCCCTTTCGTGCTACCACTTTATGACCTCACACATATCTTTTTTTACTAATGAATGTGGCTACGTTAAAATCTAGGGTACTGAATGCAATGTGTTGTATGGACATATACACACACCCACAAATATTAATTAAGTCTAATACTATCAATAAAATTTATAACACAATGAACTAAATTCAGTTGGTTAAATTTAGAATAGAAAATCTTTTTTTAAATTTATTTGTTCTGAACCAAGGTTTTATTTTGGCCAGAACTTATGCAAAGATTTTGAAATTTATGAATGAATGGCATGAATAAATGGCATGTTAAATGAAAGATGTTTACATATGCATTCTTCAAGATTAATTATATACTGAAGCACATTAAAAACGCACCACTATTATATATACTGATGCCGAGAAGCTGGCAAAAAAAAGTGTGGGAATGGATTTTCCCCGTGTTTGCCATGCGGTAGAGAGCGAATGGCTGCTGGAATGGAAAGTGCAAGATTCAACCCATGGGTGTGTGTACAGACTACATGAAAACGATGAAAGTTACACGTGCAACACGATTCTCAACAGCTATGACCCTGAAAATGTGTACGCGTTGTGGCAGTATACTCGGTATAAAAAGGCCGTTGAGACAAAACACCCAGTACATGTGCTTGAAATGCCACGACTATCTGAAAACGACCCCCAACGAGCCATTGGTATGTTGGAGACCGGAATGAGCTCGCGGGCCATTGCCAGAAGGATGAATTGCCACCACAGCACTATTGTACGTCTCAATGAACGTTACGGAACCACTGGCAGTGCCCGGGATAGACTTCGGAGTGGCCAACCACGAGTTACTACCCCTGCGCAAGATCGTCATATTGTGCTGAGTCACCTAAGGAATTGACTCTCCCGGCAAGTCAAACAGCAAGAGCAATAGTGGGTAGACATGGGCAAGTCTCTCGAATGACAGTCATACGACGACTCAGAGATACAGGCCTTACTGCAAGACGACCTTATGTTGGGCCAAACTTGACTCACAGACATCGTTAGCAGCGCCTGCAAGGGGCAGAGCAACATACCAGATGGACTAGACTGCAGTTGAATGCTGTCCTATTCACAGACGAGAACAGATTCAACATATCCTTTGCAGATGGACGTATGCGGATTTAGCGACGGTGTGATGAGCGCTTTGCAGATTGCTGTGTCAACCGATTTCGAGGTGGCAGTATTCACATTTGGGGAGGATTCAGTTTTCACCATCGCTTGCCTCTTCACGTCTTCCATGGAAATGTTAATGCTGTGACATATCGAGATGAGGTTCTGGATGCACTGGTTGCTCCTGCGTTCACAATTTATCCAGAATTGCAGCTTCTCCAGCAGGATAACGCACGTGCATTTTTTTGTATTTTTGGTTTTCTCCCTTGCCTGCACAGAATGCAATGAATTTCATAACAATCAAATGTACAAATTAATGACCAGCATGGATTCATAGGAAAATGAATAAAGATTCCAAATATGTAAACTTGTACACACTTATATTTACATTTCACACTCTGTTCCTGGATTATACAGGTGGTGCGTTTTTAATGTGCTTCAGTATAGTATTACTGTTCGTAATGTTAATTTTCCTGGGAAAACTATGAATGGATGTGCTGTTGGGGTGGCTTCATCCCTCCCTGTTTATGTCTACACAGCATTGTCCATTAATGATAGAAGGACATGGGATGCTTCAGTAGTAAATTCTCTTGGGTGCTAGTTTTATGAAGTTGGTGTAAGTTCAGCAGGCCAGCTAGCCCACTTAACTTTGCCAGATTTGTTCTGGTGCTGGAATATGATGGCCCCACCTCTCCGTGCTTGAGCAATACACAGATGTTCTGTCGAACTGTACCCTGCACGGGTCCTCACTTCAATTATTAATCAGCATTTGACACCACCTTAGTGTCAAGATCGAACTCACAGCTCTGAAATAAAGTATTGGTTTTTGCTCAGAACCTTACCTAATAAGCCACTTCTACACATAACAAATTACAATAACACCACATAAACAGGGTCAGTTCTCTCTGACCAGACAGCACATCTTACCTAGTTGGTTTCGCATAGGGTAAGTTTCCCCAGTCTACAGATTCTGAAATAGGTGCATTATCTCACTGCCATAGAATAGGATAGGTGATATGATTCACTGTTCTCAACACTTGATCACCCCTTCCTAAACCTTGCTGTAGTTTATATATTGTTTGTCCCTAGACCCTGAACTAGGGCGGGGGGTCCAGAGCGAATCCTTACTTGTTTGTAAGGCTAGATTTCGATATGGCAGTATCAAATCACTCGAACATTAAACAATATTCAAAATATACAAAGAAATAATTTCAATCTTACCAGATTATGAATAAAGAACACAGAAATGCTAGCAAAACTCAGCTGAGCTGCTGGCTATAGTATGGCGTCCCTGAACTTATTTCAATTTATTTCATTTGGAAATCACCACACTTGAAATTTACTGTGTCTATCACTGGACAACTATTGAGGAATGGCAAAAAAGCTTGTCTGAGCGCGGATAATATGATTGTCTGTGGCCAATCAATGCCTTGGTTTTTTTAAATTCAAATTTCCTACACTAAAGTCATTTCAGTCATGCTTCAGTCAAGTATGGATTTTTATCTGTTAGTCTGTCCGTCTCTACTTGCGTTTTCACAAAACCGTACTTGATTTTTGAACCAACCTTTCTCTCCCCTCCAAAATTTTGTCGTTAAAAGTTATTTTTAGACACAGCTTCCACCAATATCCCTTCTCTTCCATGCTAAGTAGATTTGAACACCTGCGTCTCGAGGTCGCGATTTTTTGTGCAAATAGCGACACTTTTGATTCAATGCAGTATTTCGCTGTTGTGAACAACACTGTCTTTTGTCATTATCTTCATTATTATCTATCCGTCTGTAAAATTAAAAACATATTATTTCACTGCTCAGAATGGGCCATCCGGCCAGCTAATTTTTATATTCCTACCATTAATATTAAGAAAAAGTTACTTTTTAAATTTTGTAATATTTCAAGCATCTGCGTTTAGCCGCTGAATTCAAATCAAAGGCTTGGTATCGCAAAAGCGTCCAATAAATGACTGTGGCGTATCATATCCAAGGTCCCTTCTGTCGAATTCCTTACTTTATTTCAACTTGGGGGGGGGGGGGGGGGGGGGGTGAGGGGGGGGGTGGGGGGGGGGGGGGGGGGGGGGGGGGGGGGTGGGGTGGGGGGGCCGTGACTTTTCCTCCTTGCCCCACCAATTTGCGTCCATTAACCTCGCTAGTTCAAGTACGCGTTCAGTCAGATTTTTGTCCTTTGATCCTCGTTCCGTTTTGCCTTCAAGTCTAACACCTGATGACCCGCGGCGCGGGCGATCATGTATTCCAGCAGCTTACGCATTGGTTTTTATCCTTACATTTTATCCTTTGGAGATATTTTTACGTTGTATCACTTGTTAATTTTATGACAGTCTGTTTAATTCAAATGTTATCTCAGTGTTAACATACGGTTGTGAGAGTTGGAAAATAACAAAATCATTGGAGAAAAAGCTGAATACATTCGAGAACAAATGTCTTAGAAAACTCATGAACATCAGTTGGAAAGAATTCAAGACTAATCGACAAATAAGAAAAGACTCTAGGCAGAAATATGTCTCCGACTATATAAGGAAAAGACGATGGTCATATATCGGTCATGTCCTACGAATGCAAAACAACAGAATACCACTACAGGCGCACACTTGGGTTCCTGAGGGTAAGAGGAAAAAAGGAAGACCAAAAGAAACACTCAGAAGAACAATAATAAGAGAAGGAAGAACGTTGGGCCTAAATAATGTGCAAGAGCTAAGAGGAGTGGCGTCACAACGAACAACCTGGAGAGCACTGGTTTCTGCCTTATGCGCCGTGTTTGGTGCTTAAAGAATTTATTATTATTATTATTATTATATGTAAGTTTAACGATTCTTCTTTGTAATAAAATATGTTATTGGTATGTACATTTTTCATTATGCGTTCAAGTACGCTCTTCTCTAAGAAGGAGTCTGTAGCCATTTTCGAACAAGCAAAGGTGTCCGTGGCGCAAAAAGGTTATGGAGCAAAACCTGATAGCGTCAGGATCCAAGTTTCCCAGCAGTAAATGGGTACATGATTCTTGCTCTTGATTTAGGTAACGCAAAAACAGCGAGGACGGGAACTAGCCACCTACACATAAAAAAGTTGGGCATAACATGGTAAAGTCTCTGACACTTCACTCCACTACGGCAGAGTCTGCTATGCTACTATCTTTACCTTTTTTAATATCAATGTTATCAACAACAATAGAAATATCCTTTTTATAAATTAGCGATCAATGCCGTCATATTATCATCAACTACAGGTGAATTAATTTACATTGTCAATGTCATTCATGTTTCATAAAAGTGTTCGTAACAAGCGTCGCACAGAATTATGCTGGCGAGATGAACGACAAATTGATTCAGCAAATCCAGAAGGAATTGTCAGCAAGTTACATCTACCAAGGATATGTAAGTCATTCTTACTGAGCCATCTTCCATCCCAGGGGCGGACTGGGCTTTGGACCTTTAGTTCACTACCAGAGGGTCCACTGCAGTAGAGGGGATCACGCTCCCATACCACTGGATATGGAATCAATAATCAGGAGCCACTGACATTTTTTGTCCTAGAGTCCCGTTCACTGTCAGTCCGTCCCTGTCCATCCTCATTCACCCCATCTTAAAATGACTATTAGAAATACCAATAGTGTTACTGCTGACATTTGAGATGACTATTGGAGATCAAATAAAGAGCCATGCGTGAATATTATTGTTTTTAGAAAATGTCTAACCGTCCAATTGTCACAGCGGGTTTTACTCTTTTCTGTGCTCGTGATGGTATCTCTATTTGTGTATTCGCGTTATGTTTTGTAGGCCGTTCAAGGAGAATGTTAATTTTTCTTTTTTTCAATTCCCCTCATGTGTATTCTATTTTATTTTATTGATCGTATAGTGGTGAGCATTCCCCTGTGTCGATGACGTGGGTTTATATCTTAATGGACGAAAGCAGAACCCCACAACGTGACAACGTCTCAGTTTTAATCTTAAATGTTCTCCGATTATGTCTTTTTCAATCTCTGCTCGTTAAGGTTAACTTCATTGCTAACCGGACAATCTTCTCCTATATAATTCTTTCTTGGAATTAAGCAACAATCCATAAGGAATCCATTAAATAGTAACGGAATCACTCAATTCAATAACTGGAACCAATGTAAATCAATGAACCCTGAACTCCTTCTCAACTATCATAATTATAAGTCTTACACCAATATAGCATGAAATAATTTAATTGATTTTCTCAGTAACTTGGACATAGTCTTTCTCCCCATATCATTTCGGTTACTTCTTTTTTTCTCTTATCTTCCTTTTTTGGTTCCCCTCAGTTTACAACTTCAGATGTTAGTGTTACACTAGAAAATAAACGAAGGAAACAAGCTTGTACCTAACAGAAGTATGCACGACAACTTCAGTGAACAGCCTACACCAATCGGCTAGAGAATAATTTATAGTTTATAGCAGCGGTTCCCAACCTTTTTTCACTTGCGTACCCCTTGGCAGCCCATTTCTATAAATTGTACCCCTAATATTAGCAAAATATTTGAAATTAATATAGTTGCTGTTATTCAAAATTTATAGATTATAACCAGAAATAAAGGGGCCAACCACGGGATTAAAAAACAATGTAATAAAAAGGTGAACAAACAGTGCATATATTTTTACATTTAAAAAATCAGAAGTTACAATAAAAATTAACACTTTTAATTTATTAATATTGGGAGCCGCGCTGGTGTAATGGCTTCGGCGTTGTACTGGCGACCAGGTGTTCATGGTTCAAACCCGGGCGTCAGCGTTTGAAGAAATGTTTACGGCCGAAAATTTGACTGAATAGCCTGAACGGCTCCTGTGATAAACCCTCTGTGGATGGGAAGGAGCGAAGCTCCTGACCGGGTTGGAAGGAAAGTCCTCAGGTTCCCCAGCCTCGCAATGACATGTCATTGGGCCGAAGGGCTCAAAGCCCAAGTGCCGCTGGTTAAGGAAAAAAAAAAAAAAAAATTTATTAATAATAATAATAAAAACGTTGTTATTGTTAAAAGTTGAAATCACTTTTTATTAAAAAAAACATGTCACGTAACCATGACAAATGTTCAGTGCGATCCTTGAGCTTGTTTTGAGGCACATAGTTTTTTTTTAAAATCAGGTTCAAGTGATGTAAGATACAGTCTCAATTCTGGACCTGCATTCAGTTTACTACGGTATTTATTTTTTATAAAGGTATAAGAAGAGAAAGCCCTCTCCACTAGCTCAGTATTTGTAAATGGCAACAGAAACTTAAACGCCTTGTCGGTCAGCTGTTCATATTCTCTGCTGATGTCTCCCCAAAAGTTAATAAGGAATTTTCCTTTGAATTCAGCTATTAAAGTAGTATCAGTCGAAAGTTCAATCAGCTTCTCTTTTTCGTTGATTGATAATGTGGCTGCTTGGAAATATTCTTCTTCAAAGGGATTTACAATCCAGTAGTTCTCTTTTCCAGGTTTCGGAAAGTACTTCTCGAAAGATGATTTTAGCCCTTTCAAGTGTTCAATTATTTCTCGCTCATTTCCTGGGAGAGGTGCAGCTCGTTCTCAGATAGGAAATTGTGCAGAGTTTCAAATACCTCAGTCTGGCCTTTTTCAATATACGACCTCCAAAAATCTAATTTTTTAATCATAGATTCAATTTTGTCTGAAACATTGAAGATCGTTACCGAGCTATTCTGAAGTGCCAAATTTAGTTTATTTATTTGTACGAAAATATCCGATAAGTATGCAAGACTCTGAGGCCAATCACAGTCGTGTAACTTTGAAGTAAGTTGGAAAGGATGGTCTTCAAAATAAAGTTGGACTTCATGTCTAAGTTCGAACAGCCGGGTAAGGACTTTACTACGAGAGAGCCACCTTACTTGTGTATGAAGGAGCAGGGTAGAATGAAGACTATTCATCTCTTCACACAGTGCTTTGAAAAGCCTCGAGTTTGTGGACTTTGACATTATAAAATTAACCACTTTCACAGCTTCATCAAGAACGACTTTTAATTCACCAGGGAGGCGGTTAGATGCAAGGCTTTGCCTGTGGATGCAGCAGTGGCTCCAGGTTATATTGGGGGCTACCTTCGTGACACGAGCGCGAAGACCGGAGTAGCAGCCTGACATAGACTTGGCTCCGTCAGTGCATAGTCCACAACAATTAGACCAATTAATGTCCTTTTCTTTGAAATAAGAATCAATAGCATGAAATATATCCTCACCTCTTGTAAGCCCTGACAGTGGATGACAAAGCAAAAGGTTTTCTTCAACTTCATTGCTTTTCAAATACCTCACAATAACAAGCAAAACAGCGAAATTAGCAATATCTGTGCTTTCGTCAACTTGAATAGCAAAGAATTTACTATTTTTAATTCTACTTATTATTGTCGCTTCAACATCGTCAGACATATCCTGCATTCTTCGAGAAATTGTATTGTTCGAAAGAGGGATAGCGTTCATTTTGCGAACATGTTCCTCTCCGAGCATGCACAGAACGGCATCTTTTATACAAGGAGAAATTAAATTCTCAGCTATAGTATGATTTTTACCACATTTAGCAATACGATAACTAATACGTTTGGAGGCTTCAACCGCATTTTCGTTATCTTTGTTAGCTGACGACAAGTACGATGTCACATTCTGTTGTTTCGATAGGCGCTGAAAAAAATTGCGTTCCTTGTTTTCATAACTGGGGTGTTTTGTTTGTAAATTCCGCAAGAGTAACGAAGGTTTTATGCTACCATTGGATAATACTTCCCGACACACTACACAGTGGGGCTTAGCACAGTCCTCATCTCCTATAAACGAAAACCCATACTTCATGTATTCGTCACTGTATTTTCTCTTTTTAGCTCTATGTAAAACTGAAGATCGTGTCTTTTCACTATCCTGTACCAAAGTCTTAGGCGTGTCCTGAGAAGTACTTGGCGATTGATCACATTCCACATTATGTTTCAGCTTTTTTTACTGTGCCGGTTTTCAACCACTGATCCATATCTGATAATACACGAATTGAACAATTAATCACTTTAAGTTAAGTTAAAACAATGACAAAAACTACTGTATATAGAAACACTGTCTCACTGTCTCACGTTTGTAAAATTTGGGTCAAGAATCGACACTACTACTTCCGGGACATTAGACGTTCATAGATAGTGTGGAAGATCAAACAAGTCATATTTTTGATGAAATATTCAACGACACAACTATAATCCCATAGTCATCTTAATGAAGATTATTGTGTAAAAATATTGAATTGTGGTCACACGAAACGCCATAGATTTTCACACACGTCAGTCCAAGCAGACAGCACGCCAGTGGCGCGCAAGAAAAACGGCGGAGATTGTCTCACACAGTTCATGTTGTATAGTATAGCGTTGAATTAATTTCACAACTTTTGACTTGTCTTTTACACTGTTGACATATGTATCTTTTTTCCGCCATTACTCAATTTTTTTCGCGTACCCCTGAACGTCCTGTCGCGTACCCCCAGGGATGCCTTGTGACCTCAAACTTCAATTCCACCCGATTTACGAAATAACCTGCATCAATTTCTCTTTTATTTTTAACCTCACGATTCATTCTCTTAACTGAATCTCTTAACAGCTCCCTTTCTTTCCTATGAAGAGATGATTATAGAAGTCTATCAACTCTACCAACCTTAGAGGATTAGCATGCCATTCTCTGAATTTTCTCTCTTTGTTGAACCTCGACCAGTAGGGCTTCGACCCTGACGACCGCAATCACTTAGATAGCTTTTGATTTCTACTATGTCGACTTGCTGAATACTCGGGCGTATCCCTTAGGTACTCAATTTTCAGGACTCCCTTTATTATTGTTGGAAGATACCATCTTCTCTTCGACCGTTTGTCATTCTCTGGACTAGAATTTTAATTTTCAGCTCTGTAGGTTAAATTCTTCCTTCTTCGTTGCATCTCGATGTTCTCTGTCTGTGTCTTGTGTCGTCATCGTTGTTCTCTGACGTTGTACTCTATGTTTTAGTTTTTTCCCCCGTAACCAGCTTTGAGAGTATTACTTTCCTTCTCATAGCCAACCCATTATTCTCTGTTTTACGTCATGCCGAACCGTATGTCACTGCTCCTGTGACATATAATCACGCGAAAATCTTTAATAAATACACTCACGTTAACATATGTGTATTTGAGGGAAATAGCTTAGATTGGCTTAGAACATTTGGGGAAGGAAAACACTGCGCAGCCTTTGGCATATGTTGTCATTTAGGGTGCAAAAGTACGAAGGGTTTTTTTTTTTTTTCAACTAAGAAAAAAAGGCACAATTTCTTAAGATTACAAAGACATATATGAAGATGATCTATTATGTAAGACAGCTACAGGGATGAGCTCTGTGAGGTGGATGTTTCACTGAACAACACGCATATACACATCGCAGAGGGAATATATTTTCTACATATAGTTTTCTTGTCCTTTATTAGTATCTAAAAAAAAGCCTGTGTAGCTCCCGGGGGGTCTCTGATGAGGAAAAAATTATAAGGCCACTACTCCCACAGGTACGTCGTACAAGGCGACTAATTTGAGGTTGTGCATGTAGCTAGCAAACTCATCTTGTAAAACCCATTGTTATAGGAACCACCGCTACAAAGCATGTGATTGCTTGGTGCAGGCTTCCTGCAAAGGATCAGCTGCAATGGTGACTCAATTCTCCATGGGGAACGAAAAGGAAAATGATGAGGATGAAATTATGTTTGCTGTTTTTCTGTTGTTGGTTCTTCCTGGCTGCACATTGTTTAGCGTTTGATATGGCATTCTATAGTGCACACTGGGTATCACTTTCCGTGCTCTTTAATATATCTCTACCCGTAGTGTTTGAGGGACTTGAAGACTATGGTTTACTGTTTTCTCAGGCAGCATACTTTCAACGTGCTGACGTGAGCTTGTCGGGCATTACAAAGTTCTTCTCTGAGGCCTCCTTGGAAGAACGGCAACATGCCCAGTCACTTATCGACTACATCAACAAACGTGGTGGTTACGCCCAGTTCGACAAAATAGATGTAAGAATCATTTGTTCGTGTAACCACTAATCTGTGTCTTTGTCCAGTGGTGTGTGTTTGAGAGCATGGTGTATGTGTCACATCAACAAACGTGGTGGTTACGCCCAGTTCGACAAAATAGATGTAAGAATCATTTGTTCGTGTAACCACTGATCTGTGTCTTTGTCCAGTGGTGTGTGTTTGAGAGCATGGTATATGTGTCGATGAAGGTGGGTGTATTACAATGTTCATGGTGTAAGAGACTGCTACTGTGAGTTTTTGCATGAAGCTGGCAGCATGATCAAAGTGAAACAGATTGGTACAGAAATTGATGTCACGGGATTTCCTCCCCTTGCTCTGCAGTGATGGTCCAACAGTGGACAAAATTCAGAGTATCTACGGAGGGTCTTCAAAGCTATCTACTTTTGGCTCACGATTACTCTTGGCAGAGATGTGAATTGAAGAATGATGCCTCAGTTCTAGGGAGCCTCATAGGGATTTTAGAAATCAAACACCACAGCTGATATTATCAAGGCCGTAATGAACTTTTTTAAATCCTCCCAGACCTTTTATGAGGAGAAAATAATTTTTGCTCGTTTGATGAGCCCTCAACTGATTTAATTCATTAAAATATTACTTCAATAGCTCTGTTTATATGTATTTAAAATGACTGAGACATATGGCTACAGTTCACTGAAAATGACTAAATCAACTATAAATTGGTATATTTACAGATAACAAATTTAATATTCAGTTATAGTTAACATTGAAAAATAAATAAAGGTTTTGATAGAGAAAACTTTAGTTTTAAGAGTTCATCACAGGTGATGATCTAGTTATGTTCTGAAATGTTTGTTTTCAGAGTTCACTTGGCAGCTTTAAGTGGGTACTTAGCTGCCAGTAACGTCTCGGCTGGCTTCTGCTCCAACCAATGTTGGTTCTTTGCAGGTTGTAGATTGGTTCTCGGCCCACGCATCCACATAGCTAAGTGGAGGTGAAGTACAATTAGAGATGTTGTATTTTAACATCTCATATGGCAAACCAATAGCAAACAACTTGTGTATTTTGGTAGGGGTATATCCCCCACTACCGTCGTTGTATCTTCTTCAAGAAAAAATTAAGCTAATGTTCTCTGCCTGTCATCTACGAATTCATGTTTAACTTACAAGACCATATAATGTTTTGCCTCGTTCGTTGATAATGATCATGTTTACAACTCACCACTTCTTAGATCTATCACGGATAATCTCTTTCAAGATTTCATTCACTTGAAATCATCCATCACAACAAAATCTGGTTGGAGACGATTACATCGCTTTCATGCTCCAAAAATCCCTTATCTTAAGCACGTGTCTTTAATTTGTCACCAGGTTGGTGTTTACCGTGTGTTTTTTGGGCACGGCATATGCAAACTTTAATAACTTACTAGTCAACAAACCTGGGTGGTTGCAATTGTCTGGCTGACCATGTCCCCAACTCAAGTTTCGATAGGTATCTTCCCAGACAGAAGGTCAGAGTTAACAATAGCCGGGTTAGCGATAAGACAAATTCACCGTGCCATCTCCGCTTTTTACGTTGTAATCCGTGCCTTTACTGTTTGGTTGGAATTGCGTTACGCAGTCGTAAACAACCTTTCACTCTACATATCCAGTAGTCAATATGGGTTCAAAAGAAAGTCTGTGAATACAATAATCAGGAAGGAAGGTCGATTAAACCCAGACATGACAAGAAATCTTGAATTATGAAGCGAAAACAACAAATAATGTCAGAGGTAGGAAAAAAAAAAAAGGAAGAGCACAGATTGACTTATAGGATGGCACAGGAAAATGTGACGATCAATGTTCTTCGCCACAATAGGTTTGGTTTGGTTTTAAAAACCAACGTCATTGCACACTGACAAATCCATCAGTGCTTCGATCTCCTCCATTAGATCACTCAAGGAGGATCTCAGTACAGTGCACGAACTCCGTAGCAAGGGCGAGGATCTCAATGTGTGTATACAGGAATCACATTCTATAAATATTTTGTGTGGTTGGTAGGTTTCCTAATTTTAAAATTTTGTCAGGGCAGCGGCCGTTTGGCCTGCTCTTTACGATTTTCAACTGCCGAGGGATTTTTAACGTGCGCAACTTGCACACGGGACTTCATTTTTTTTGTGTACCCCAATTCGAGCATCCTGGGTATTCGATCGCATTACCCAGGAGATAAGTGGAGAGCATGACATCACTAGGAACCACTGGTTCTGAAAACAAAATTTCACCAATTATATTCCCTGTACTGGAAGTGAACCCGATACCTTTAGAATTAAGAGGCGGGCGCCATAATTCGTAGCCACTCCGACCCCTGGTACAGAAATTACCACTATACAAGCACATTAAGTGCTTTAACACCGGCCCCCTGCAAGGGCGCCAGCTGCAGTGGAGTCCCGGTGCTCCTTGATGAATATTGAATGACAAAGATGACAAAGATGACAAAGATGACAAAGATGACAAAGATGACAAAGAGACGTAATGACAATTTTGTTCATTCTTTTTTTCTCAACTCTAGCTGACAGGAGCCTGTGAACTTGTGCTGGCACATTCGAGACAAGACACCTCCAGCGGGATGTCAGACTTTGATGAGAGAAGGATGTGTGTAAGTTATTATTTATTTAATGTACATCTTCTTTACACGTTCATCACGCAACGTGCACTAGCTGAATAATTTTGCCATATAATTAATAATTTAACAACATTAAATGTATTGGCTTTTGTTTTATTTTATTTTTACTTTCTTAACCTAAACACATATTCCAAATTATTCCTGAGAGAGCACCTTGCTTATGCAACATCTTTCAACATATTATATTCTGCTGTCATCTCCTGATTTCAGAATATTTCACTGTTCATTTTCCATTTCTTCTTACTTTACCGTGCATTCTTTTTGCTCGAGTTACCCTGAATTGCCTTTCCTTACGAGTTCCACTTTAAGGCTTACCTAGATATTTCTTCATTATCCTCCTAAGAGTAGCCTATCGAGTTGCGTGTCCGTTGACCTGTACCTTAAATTCACTCGATCGTATTTATCATACATAAGTTTATTAAATTCTAATAACAGTCAGTTTATTGTTTACAAAATCAAACAATTCTTCATCTTAACAAAAATGCAACAATTTCCAGCAAAAACATAAACGATACCCTGGCATTCTTTTAAAAAGAAAGAAACATGCCGGCCTTGTTGTTTATTCGGATATTTATTAATGACTTTCTTGCTTAGAGAACAAAAGGCGAGGGAGGCCATCCAGATCCAGAGTTTTATTTCTGTGCACTTTTATGCATTTCTGACTTCAGTTTGTATCATGTTTTCATGGATTTGTTTCCCCTCATTCTATTACCTTCCGTCATTCTTTATTAGATAGGAAAAGAGACTGACAGCAGACTAATGTACACATGAAAACTTTCTTTCTTTCTTTCTTAATCGGATCCTCTTCTACCCCGTAAACAGAGTGTAGAGGTGACCCAAAGAGCACAAGGCTCTCGGGCAAAACATGTAATCAAAGTGTTTGACAAACAGGTGATTCGCCCACTGTGCACACATGAAAACATTGATAGATAAAGAGTTGGACAGACAGACTGGCAAGCAGACAAGACACCAAGAACAAGCAGACATGCAGGATAGACAAAGCAGACGAGACATTAAGGACAGGAAGTGTGGACAGACAGACACGTAGACGGACACACAAACAACCTGATTGACAGACTTACCGGCAGAAATACAGACATATACGCAGGCGGTAAGTCATACAAATACACACGGACGGACAACAGAAGGACACAGATAAACAAGCAGACAAGACAGACAGCCTGTCAGCAGACGCTGAGACGACAGACGACCAGGCAAACAGGCAGACAGACAGAGCGAAATAATTAACTTTAGTTTCAATTGGTTGAGAATTTGGCGCGCAGGTCCGTCTAACTATTCAATCCTTCATATCTCTAATAGCTTATACTGCAGCCATTCATTCTGATATGCACATAAGTATTAATTTAATAAATGTATATTATACAAGTACTATAACAGTATGCTCACATTTACAGTATCCAATCATATAGTTTGTTGACACAAGCGAAAAATCATAAAACACTACATACAGTATTTAAAATACTGATTTTGAAACATAATCAGAAAAGGCGGTATATAACCAGCACTCATGAAGTATTCGAAAACTGTACGATTGTATGAGAAGTGTTTTTCGGGTCAGGTGGGAAGACTGTTCCAAAAATGAACAGCAGAGTGAGATAAGTCAAGCCTCGGCTACGACACTTAGACAGAACGAATTAACGAACTTTATTTTCAAAGGGGAATTGGGCGCGCATTCTAGTCTAACATTCTGCCCTTCCTGCCTCTCTCTCATCTTGAATGCTGTATCAATTAATTCCAAAATGCACTTTAAATATTAATTTTAAGACATGCAACATTAAAAAGGTAATACAACAGCACAGTTTTCAATTATAGTCAACATTAAGTATGTTTTTTTTTTAAAAATCAGAAAGTAATGAAAATAAAAGCAACAACTAATAAACAGTGCAGACAGACAGGATGACAGACAAACAAAAGATACTTCGGTGGGTTCAGCGATCAATTTATGCCTTCTATGACATTGTAGCTTTCATGAACTAACAACTGTACTGCACTATGTCACTCGCAGATCTGTGGATTTGTCGCAACAAAGACCATCAACGATGCCTGTGTAAGTAAAATAAAGCCCGCGCACTTTTCCTGTATGGTAGTTGTATGTTAAGTGCCATAAGTTAGTCATTCAATCGTCTATCATGTTTCCTGTATGGTAGTTGTATGTTAAGTGCCATAAGTTAGTCATTCAATCGTTTATCATGTTTCCTGTATGGTAGTTGTATGTTAAGTGCCATAAGTTAGTCATTCAATCGTCTATCATGTTTCCTGTATGGTAGTTGTATGTTAAGTGCCATAAGTTAGTCATTCAATCGTCTATCATGTTTCGTGTATGGTAGTTGTATGTTAAGTGCCATAAGTTAGTCATTCAATCGTCTATCATGTTTCCTGTATGGTAGTTGTATGTTAAGTGCCATAAGTTAGTCATTCAATCGTCTATCATGTTTCCTGTATGGTAGTTGTATGTTAAGTGCCATAAGTTAGTCATTCAATCGTCTATCATGTTTCCTGTATGGTAGTTGTATGTTAAGTGCCATAAGTTAGTCATTCAATCGTCTATCATGTTTCCTGTATGGTAGTTGTATGTTAAGTGCCATAAGTTAGTCATTCAATCGTCTATCATGTTTCCTGTATGGTAGTTGTATGTTAAGTGCCATAAGTTAGTCATTCAATCGTCTATCATGTTTCGTGTATGGTAGTTGTATGTTAAGTGCCATAAGTTAGTCATTCAATCGTCTATCATGTTTCGTGTATGGTAGTTGTATGTTAAGTGCCATAAGTTAGTCATTCAATCGTCTATCATGTTTCCTGTATGGTAGTTGTATGTTAAGTGCCATAAGTTAGTCATTCAATCGTCTATCATGTTTCCTGTATGGTAGTTGTATGTTAAGTGCCATAAGTTAGTCATTCAATCGTCTATCATGTTTCCTGTATGGTAGCTGTATGTTAAGGGCCATAAGTTAGTCATTCAATCGTCTATCATGTTTCGTGTACGGTAGTTGTATGTTAAGTGCCATAAGTTAGTCATTCAATCGTCTATCATGTTTCCTGTATGGTAGTTGTATGTTAAGTGCCATAAGTTAGTCATTCAATCGTCTATCATGTTTCCTGTATGGTAGTTGTATGTTAAGTGCCATAAGTTAGTCATTCAATCGTCTATCATGTTTCAGCTCCCTGTGGGTCACAGGCCTACAACAAATACATGCCAAGCCATCCCATCCCATTCAAGGTCTCATCGTGTCTTAAAAAAAAATTCCTTTCATGCTTGCTTCCTATTCCTATCCCCGTGTTTTTTTTTTTTTTTTTTTTTTTTTTTGCTCTTCTACTATTTCTTTCTTCTTGGGGATCCCAGAATAAGAACTGCTTTGTAATACTACCAGCATGTTTCCTAAATCTATGCCCAGTCCAACGCAAGCGCTTTCTTCTCACCTGTTATTCGACTAATATTTGGTTGAATATCAGTTCCCCTTTAATGATAGTGTCATGCTATTTTAATACTTCTACTATGCGCAAGCGCCCAATTATGAAAGTCTGTAAAGTTCTGGTTTGGTTTGGATTTAAGGCCCATCTTCATTGCACACGGACAACTCCATCAGTGCTCCGACACACGGACAACTCCATCAGTGCTCCGATCTCCACCATTAGATCACACACGGAGGATCTCAGCACATAGCACGAACTCCGTAGCGCCGGCGAGAATCCCAATGTGTGTATATAAGAATCACACATTCTTTAAATATGTTTGTGGTGGGTAGGTTTCTAATTTTTAAATTTTGCCAGGGCAGCAGCCTGATAGGCCAAGTCTTTACGATTTCCAACCGCTGTGTGTGACAAAAGGTCTAACATGCTCTTTTGTGTGATCTCTGACACCTTCATCCCTCCGGCAGTATCCTTTCCTTTTCTTCATTTTTCTCACTCATCGCTTTTATTTGGCATAAATCATGTTTTTTTCATTCGTTAGTTTCACCATTTTGCTCTATGCTGGACATAGCATGGTGAAGTCTCTAACACGCCACTCTCCTATGGCAGTATTTGCTACGAAAGTATTTGCTATAGGGCTGTCTTTATCTTGTTTGCCACTCCTCAGACGTGTTTACGTTCCGCCAGCTGAACTGTGGTATTATCGTAACAATACCCAGTCGTCAGACCAGTCACCCGCTTATCGCATAATCCGTCTCACCACCTGTGGAAACGTGTCGGTCCAACGTCTGACCCCATTTGAAAGCGGTTGATCGTGTTGACACAAGTTAATGTGACAGAAGACAACACGGTATGACCAGACATCTGTCTGGCGGAGGCACACAGATAAAGAGGATAATTTGATAATCTGTCGGGATAAACATCTATATATATAGGGCCATTAATTATAAGAGGGCATTCGTTGGATTACTCCAACTGGGGGCTTGACGGGCCAGAATCATTGCATAACCCCTTCACAAAAGGCGACGGACCAGAAAATAAGTTAACAAATTTGCTCAGCCCTTAAGCAGCGTTTGTTCTTGACTTCTGGGAATATCTTGTGAAGGCTCCCATACGGTAGAAGCGCCATTCATCTTCTATCTACATCTTTGCCAAGAGTAATCTTGCGCGAAGATAGATACCTTGGACGACCTACTTTTAGATACGCTTGCGTTGTGACCAATAGTGGACCACTACTGCAGAGCAAGGGGAGGAAATCCCGTGACACTGTGGGATTTTTAACGTGCGCAAATTGCACACGGGACCTCCTATTTTTTTCGCTCTTATCCGAGAAGGCCGGGCATCCGATCTCACTACCCAGGAGACCAGGGGGGAAGTATGACATCATTAGAACCACCCAACGCTTCTTCATACGTGGATACGAATCCTTCCGTCAAGACAGGGCAAAAAGAACTAAGGGAGGAATCCTCACACTGGTTAAAACCTCAATCCCAGCAGTAGAAATACACAGATCTGGTGAGGACGAACTTGAATACATAACAGTCCAACTGCTGCCCAGTGGAGACTTGATGATCACAAACTGCTACAGCCCTCCAACCACAACTTTGGAGCTACACAAAGTGAAGCTTGCGAAATCGAGACACCTCATTATTGGTGACTTCAATAGCCACTCACCCAGCTGGGGCTATGAAACAACAGATCCGAGAGGAGAAGAGGTGGAAGATTGGATAGTAGAGAATAAACTAATTCTAATAAACCAACCAGATGATAAGCCCACCTTCTATTCCAGAGTATGGGAAACAATGAGCACACCAGATCTTGCTATGGCTACACACGATATACATCGACTCACCACTAGAACAGTAAATAGCCAACTGGGGGGAAGTGACCATGTACCAGTCACGTTACAGATATCTGAGGTAAGAAGTGCAGGACAAATTAATATGTCTCCTAGCTGGAATAGTCAAAAAAAGCAAACTGGGGATGTTTTAAAGAACAGGTAGATAACCTCTGTCAGAACATTACCCACTCAAACAACATCAACAAAAACATTTCCATCATCAATGAGGCAATCATCCAAGCAGCAAAGAAGTCAATTGCACGAGGTTAACGACGAGACTACAAACCATACTGGAGTGACAACCTGGGAAAACTCCATAGTGACTTAAATAAAGCACGGGAAAATATGGAGCAAAATCCCACAGTAGAGAACACCCAGAGGTACAACAGCATAAAACAAGCTTTTAATCAACAAAAGAAAGCTGAAATCCAAAGGAGCTGGCACCAGAAGACCAGCAGTCTCAACATGGAAAAGGACTCGTGCAAGCTGTGGAATCTGACAAGAGTACTAAATGAAGAAACAACAACCAGTTACTGTAAGATTGTCATCAAGGAAAATGAAAAATACCACACAGGAAAGATGGCAGCAAACATCCTGGCAGATTTCTACAAGGAAGAAAGCACAACATCACTTTCACATGCACGTATACAAGAAGTATATAAGGAAGTAAATGAAAAACTGAAGCACCAAAATCCAGATACCTGCATGAAGTCATCCCTTACTATGAGAGAACTAAGTGCTGCCATAACAAAAAAGAACATGAAAGCTCCAAGAAAAGATGGCATCACAAATGATATGATCAAGAACCTTGGACCTGTAGCCAGGCACAAGCTCCTCCTAATCTTCAATCAGTCATGGAGTACTGGAAAATGTCCAGATCGATGGCGAGAAGCAATCATTGTTCCCATCAGAAAGAAACAAAAGGAGAAAACAAGCAAGTCCAGCTACCGACCAGTTAGCCTACTGAGCTGTCTGGGTAAGGTAATGGAAAGAATGGTGAACTCAAGATTACTGAAACATGTGGATAAAAACCATCTGCTTGATAACACACAGTCAGCATTCAGGAAAAACCGCAGCGCTGAAGACCAACTGGTATATCTAGCCTAGGAAGTATAAAATGCCTTTCAGGAGAAAAAAAAAAGTACTGGCTGTTTTTGCGGATTTGACAAAAGCCTTTGATAAGGTATGGAAAGAAGGACTCCTGCTTAAGATGCTCAACAACAAAATTGAAGGGAGAGTGTTCAGCTGGATACGGGACTTTCTCCGATACCCCACATCAAGAGTAAAACTTGATGGGAAACTGAGCCATCGCGTCACTCTTCAACAGGGTGTGCCACAAGGAGGAGTTATCTCCCCCACACTTTTTATCATATATATATAAATGATATTGCAGAGAAACTGTCCGGGCATATCTCCAGGGCTCTTCATGCTGACGATTTTGCTGCCTGGTGTGCTGCTGAACATTTGCCTACTGCGAAGTTCAGGATGCAAGAAGCACTAAATACCATCGGTAAATGGGCATCTGACTGGGGAGTACAGATTAACCTCTCCAAGACAGTAGCAACCTGCTTCTCACTGTCAAATCTCCGAGAAACGATCAAACTGCAACTACGAGCGGAAGTGAGCTTCCAATCGAGGAAAACCCAACATACCTGGGAGTCAAGTTGGATAAGAGACTCACCTGGAAGCCGCACATAAAAGCAGTAGAACAGAGAGCAACAAGAAACCTTTCTATTATGAAGAAACTGGCTGGCAGAAGGGGGGCTGGGGGGGGGGGGCAAATACCAGCATACTAAAAAAAGTCTATACAGGCCTGTACTTGAATATGGCATGTCAGCCTGGGCCACAGCATCTAAAACAAACACAGAACGCCTAGGGAAAGTGCGAAATTCAGGCCTTAGATTAATCACTGGAGGGATGAAGACTTCTCCAATCCAGGCAATGGAGAGATACACCAACATCGGCTCTCTTGATGACAGGCGTGAGGAAAATGTATTCACTCACAGTGAGAAGCTTCTACGAATGCCAAATCATCCAATGCATGCCAAACTAAAAACGTTGGCTCAAGAAATGATTGAAGAAAAGTACAACCCGAAGGAGTAGACACACGCATACACAGATGGATCCAGTAAGGGGGCAGTAAAGAATGGTGGAGGAGGCATTTTTATAAGATTCCTAAATGGAAAGATCATCCGAAAGGCCTTCCCAACTGGAAAGATCTCCAATTTCAGGGCAGAAGCTATGGCACTACTACAAGCTCTGAAAATCCTCACCAGATGCGAACAGCAGCCACCAGCTAAGATAGTAATCTTCACCGACTGCAGATCATTACTGGAATCAATACAGAACACCAGAAATGATAACATGATGAATGAGATCAGATCTGAGCTTAACATCATCCAAAGGTCATCAACCATTGCCCTTCGGTGGTTACCCTCCCATTGGGGAATTGCTGGAAATGAAAGAGCAAATGCTCTATCAAGAAGTGGCTGTAAAATGGAACAATACAGCCACCCATTGCCCTCTCGGGAAGCAAAAACCATCATCCACAACAAGTACAACAATCAGTGGAAGGAGGAAGGGGATATATACAGCAGAGATGACCCAATCCACCATCTAAACAGACACTAACAGACCACCATATTCCGCCTGAGAACTGGCCACTGCAGATTACTTGGCCATCTCTATCGCCTCATGATATCCCACACAAATGAATGCCAATGTGGAACTGGAATCCAGACCCCAGAACACATTCTCCAAAACTGCCCAACCCATGATGACCCGCGACGTATGACCTGGTTAAGGGGTGCTGAGCTCCAGCAGAAGCTATGGGGCTATTCATTTTGACTTGCACCTGGTCACGATCATGGCACAGAAAAGCCAGGCCGTCGACAAAATCTAGATTATGTCATAAACTATGCTTCAAAAAGTAAATAAATAAAATATTATAATTGATGTGGTTTAACATTTGTACAGTGACATATAGCCTTGAACAGGGGCGGACTGGCAAGGATACTAGTCACCTGGAAATAAGCGGTTATTGCGAAATACCAGGGGAAGCGTGGGCCCTGTTGACGGAGAGATCTAGGGAGAATGAGCCCCTTTCTTCTATGCGCCAAGGTGCACTGCCCGATTGCCCGACCGTTCAGTCCGTCCCTGATCTATTACTTGATTAATTAGAGCATCTGGTGCCTATAGAGAACTATGCGGTGCCTGTCTTCTTTAGACTTCGGGAGTTCTTGTTAAATACAAGTTGTTGTTTTTTGGCACAGAATTTAGCACCAAATTCAAGTTGGCACCCTCGCCATTACTTTTCAGTCAATTTGCGTCATAACATTTCACTTTATACCTGCTCAGAATCGCTCCATTTTTCCCGCAGTTGGCTTCACCTCGCGAAAACGATGCTTTTCAATTTGTTTCTCAATTAAACCTTCTAAGTCTCTTATCCGTCTTTCACTTTAGTCCCATTTTGTCCTACCAAAGTTGCAATCAATCTTTTTCATGCCGCATTTATGCCCGGCTGTTTAAAAAACGCGCATTTTGTTCCAACTATACTTCATTGCGCCGGATGTTCGTTTTTCAAATAAAAATACAAGGTATTACTGCTTCTGTTCGCTGACGAAATTTCATGAATTTTCCATCAATTTATATTACAGTGGTTAGTGCACTGGCTTCCTTGCTCAGTGGTCCATGGTTAGATCCCCAGTTGAGGTGGGATTTTTTTAGGCCGCAAACGGCTACTGGGTCGACCCAGCCCCAATTGGGTACCAGCAACTCTGGGAAGGTTAAGGCGGCCGGCGTGATGCTGACCACATCACCCCTAGTGTGCCGATGGTCGAGAAAATATGGGCCTAACACCATATTACCAATATGCCTCTATGGGCGTGTAAACGGGAGCCTTTACCTTTTTTTTTTTTTTTTTACTTTTACCTTTATATTAAGCAGTTCAGGTAGGAATAAGTGCCTCCATCATATATATTTAGATAGTGAAGCCTCGTTGCTCTTCATAGATGAAGCTTCTATGCTTTCGTGCCACACTATTTCCGTGTTTCCGTACATCTGAAACAAAATGAAAATGAACGAAGTGACCACAAGGGATTTAGTGCCGTCATCAGGGCATGCAGCAGAATGAGCATAACTTAATTATTTCTCGCCATATTTTGGCAGGTTTCTTAATCGTATCTCTCTCATTTTCATCGCTATCTCTCACGCCGGTTGGATGCAAAACCACTAGAACGCCTACATTTCGTAGGTAAATTCACATTTTGTCATATTTTTGACATTCTCCTTCTCACTACACTTACTTCGCCATATCATGTCCGGTTACCAAAATTTACCATAGTTTGCTCTGTTCGTTTGTGTGCAGAGGCAAAACATTGCGGGAATTTCATCAATGAATGCGAAAGTAATGGGGTCCCTTCCTTTGATTTCAGCTCCTACTGAAGCAAAAGCTAAGGCTAGGACCTCTTTGTCTAGAAATAGCAGACCAAACTTATAATCCCTTCTTATGCCTTTATCAAAGCTAATCAGAAGTCAGTTTACATTTATGCAATTTTATCCAATAAACCTAGACTCGTATTCTTGAGATATTAGACCGGCCGCTGGTGGCTACAAGGTCATAGATAAAAACCACGCTTTCGTCATCTTCATAATCATATGGGCCTATCTGTTTCTGGGTTAAATTATCTGAGAGTTTCAACTTTATCATATTGTGTTCGGTCCCTGTATTAGTTCACTTTACTTTGTCCTTACATTGTTAGGTTTACGGTTAACGCAATTTGAAACTCACGCTGGCAACATTGGCGCAGTTATCATTCCTTTTCAAGGCTTCATCGTGCTAGCAGATAGGCACAAACAGCCCTTACAGGACTTAGTATTTGTTGCACGAGCAAGTAGTCATTTTTAGGACGTCCTTATCGGGGCTTCATGTTAGCAGATAGAAAATAGTAGACACTTTCAGTGCAAAGCGTTTATCAACAATACACTGCAGGCGACAGAGTTCACTTATTTTTGCATGGTTTTTAACGTTCTAGTATAACCAAAGGGCTTCTGTTTTGTGTTGAAAGGCATGTGCCTTGCCACAAGAAGGCAAACCTGAAGGAAAAAAATGTGGAACTACATATTTATGTTCTTATGCTTGTTTGAAATGATGATGCGTGATATATTTCCGAAAGTTTCTTTCACTGTCCCCATTATTTAACAAACTTTCTCAGTCATTAAAATTTATAATATTTAACATGCAGGGGTCAAGAGAAACTTGGAAAGCAGGTCTTATGGCTTTCGAAGACGCTATGGCGATTGAGAGATATGTCAATGAAGAGCTGCTGACAATTCATATGGAAGCTGACAATAAAAAAGATGTTCATGTAAGAGGATTAGTCATTCATATTTATGGTCTTAAAAAATAGTGAATCATCTTGTTTGTGCAATATAAAGAATCAAACTATATAGGCTTGCAGAACAACTTGCATGCCAAACCTGTAACACAACACCCATAATTTATGTTCTCGCTTCATTTTTTCCCTCTTCATTTATTACTTTCTTTACTAACTCCATCTTAGCCTCTCAAACTTGCAGTATCCACCACAAATATTCGTGTATATGCACGTTATACCATGAATCCCCTCTTCCCCATTCCCAGTCCAACCCTATTCTCAGTGGAACATTTAATTCACAACTGTAATTATGACAGAGACGTTTCGTCAGGCCGTGGTCTTCAGATGCGTCTTAATCTGCATTCAAAATTTGCTTCTGTTTTCTTAAAGTCTCACGCAACAAATAAACAACCAACCAACGCTGCAGATGTCCGTTAGTTTCTACCCTTAACTCAGGATGATCTTGGAGATTTACAAGACATAACTTATCGTATCTTCTCAACACACGTTCTCGTCAATTTCATAGCGTGTATACGTGAACGAATGTCCCGTGAACGAATGTCTCGTGTAGTTCCCGGGGGCTCTCATCTGAAACAAAGAAAGGATATGACAACTGCTCCCGCAGGCATGTCGTACAAGACAACTAATATGAGGTTGTGCGTGGAGCTAGCAACCTCATCATGTAAAACAACCACCACAGAAATTACCGCTACAGGAGCATGTGAATACTGTGTGCAGGCTTCATGAAAGGGAGCTAGTTGCATATGTGGCTCCGTGTTCCATAGGGAGCGAACATTTTAACAAAAATTCTGATACATGAATGACTACTGTGTGGTTATCTAAGTAATAGAATTGTTTATGTCATCAGATCTGCTTTCATTCAAACAGTGTTCGTGTTTTCAAGCGAACTTCATTTTAAAATTCTGTTTTTAAATCATTCAAAAAAAATAAAAAGAACAGTTTTTGGAAGGGGAAGTTGAAGAGGCGGGTTCAAGAAAATACAGTATTAAGTCGATTATAAAATGTATATGTTTGTACGACTGACTATAAATGAGTCCTTGTTGTATTAAGTAATGGAAACAATTGTCGTTTAAATATACTTTCAGTTGGCCCACATACTTGAGCACGAATTTTTGGATGAACAAATCAGCTCCATCAACAAACTTGTGCACTACGTCACACGACTCCGCAGTTTTGCGCAAGGAAACTACAAACTTGGAGAACATATTTTTGACCAACATTTATCGTAAATCTAATAATTGTAAGACTTATCCCTCCACGTATCAAAACATTTTTGGTTTTGATTTTACTTTCAATTAAAATGAATCAGAAACAATCGTTAAATGTTAATGACATTTTTATTTATTATTTGCTTACATGTATTATTTTTTTTTCAAGACAAAGTTCAACCCTTGGTGGTTACAATTAGGATAGATAATGTAGTAAATTCAAGAGAATAAAATCTGATTTCCGATATCTAAATATAGTATCTTCTCCCTCCTACACTCAGTTCAAATACAGTAAATCAAAGCGGTAAAATGTGTGTTTGTGTCCTCCCCTTTCCAAAAAAAAAAAACAATTAAAATAAAAACTTGCTTAGTTTTGGTTTGGTTTTTGAACCCTGCACTTTAAAACTGGTGTTTGTCGTGTGCAAGGGATACCCGGTTCAACCTCATGTGGGTTATAATTAAAGCATATAGTGTTCATCATTCTATATAGCGCATTACATTTTTGTTTTTCTTGTGTGTTGGCTCTTCCAGACTAATTTATCTGTCGTTTGTTGTGACATTGTTTAATGTCTATGGTGATTGTAATGTATCAATCTTCTATGAAACTATACTGCTCTCTCTCGCTCTCTCTTGCTATTGACATCTTTTTAAATGTATCTGCTGGGCATTTGTTGGTTTTTAAATTGGAAGGTTTTTTTTTTTTTTTTGTATTCTTGTACTGATAGTGTATAGATATTTTTATTTATTTTTTTCCTTGTCATTCTCATGTGTTCTGGTTGTTAAATGTTGGTTCTTGTTTTGGTAATATAAAATTTTATTATGCTGTGTAGCTCCCTGGGTAGATCCAATTTTAGTACAGTTTCTAGTGATGGTGATGGAGAGTTTGGTGTTCTCAAGTATTCCATGAGTGGTTTTATGTGCTGTTCATGTTTTTTTTTGCATGTAGAATGTGTGAATGTTATGAAAATTGTATCTTTGTTTTATCTTATCTTGCGAAGTTATTCACACTGATCAACCTTAGTTATAGTTTTGAAGATGACGATGTTGCTGTATGTACAACACATTACTTGAACTAACCTTACAGTTGCCCATGTTAGCAGAATTTGGAACTTGTTGAACAGGATTCTTCTTCTTCTTCGTACACCCTCAGACGTCAACTTGAATATGTTAAAAGAAAGCAGTGGTCAGCTTGAGGCTAATTATATCTCCGTAGAGCTTTTCCAGGAATGGTACTGGTGATGGCCACATGTGCATTCTCTGGTCCTCATATGTTGGGCATCTTTGAAGCAGGTGTTCAGCAGTCATTTTATCGGTAGTTCCTATCTTTAGCATGTTGAATACCGGTAGGTGGTATCTCAATCTGTTGTGGCCCATGTGAAGTCTGAAGAGTATCACTTGTTCTCTTCTGTTGAGCTGGTAATATGCATCATGTTTTGTGTGGCCTGGATTTTCTGCTTCCCATTTGTTCCTGTATCTGCTTCTGATAAAACTCTTTGCCTCTTCAGAAGTTATACTTGTATCAGGCTGAGGTAGCTTTCCACCTTCCTTTGCCAGTCTGTCAGCTTCTTCATTGCTGGAGATGTTACAATGAGATGGGATCAACTGTACTACAACTCGTTTGAATTGGTGGCTTAGTTTGTGGAGCACTACTCTTAGATTCACTTTTTGACAGCCAAGGAAACTTACACTCACAATTTTCAAAACACGAGATCAAATATATGTTTTTTCCATGCATTTGGAGTTGTTAATGCAGTAATGAGATAGGTCTTATACAAAGATTTTTTTCACTATTTTAAAAATTTACTTTTGCCTTAAGTTTCTGTATGGAATACATACTCTCAGTCAGATCTCTTCAAGTCAGTGGCGTAGTAAGGGTTGCGAGGGACCGCCCCGAGTGACAGCCAGCATGGGGAAGGGGTATTATCGGGCATTATTATGACAGTGCTGTACTGTTAAAAAATCTACTTCCAAGCATAATATATGTTTCTGTCTGTTTATTTATGGGTGGTGCCAACGGAAAGATCAGATTTCCCCAGGGGCCAAATACTCTAAGTACGCCCTTGCTTCAAGTTATTTTATCCTGGACATACTGCTTAATTTCTTTATGTTTTATTCGTCCTCATTATTTGTGTCTCAAATTCTCTTTTTTTTTTTTTAAAAGGTTTGGCGAGGCGCGTCCCGTTCAACCAAGTTGGTTATATTAGGGTGCATGTCCAAACACAAAAGACCCTTAGGTCTGAGGTTTGCTAGAACTTTCCAAATTCTCTTGTATATGTTTGTAAAGGTTTGCTTTATTTCTTCTACCCAGCGGGATCCATAACATTCACTGCTTTGTGCTGCTAACAGTTCTTTCTCAGTGTAAGTGTTTATGCCTTTGTTAAATCACCACAAACTTGATTATATTTAATGCCCCCAAGTGCCTGAGAATATAATCTCATAGCATGTCCCAACTGGCAATTTAACACCTTCTAATGTCTCCGCTGATATTTCCTAACATACTTAAGATTAATTACTATATCATCTGTTTAAATGTTTATTTTAATTCGTTGATATCAAAGTTAATATAGTTGTATAGTGCACTTGTAGCCAGTGCCGGACCTGGGAAATTTTGGAGATGGTGAGAGGTCTCACTTTGCCGCCCTACCCCCTCCCCGTTCCGTACTTATTATTCTCTTATAAGTTTCAATTACATGCTATTGAAGTGGATCACACTATAATTTCTGCATTGTTTTTCAATGCTGGCTCCCATTTATATATAGGCCCCCCCCCCCCCTCTCTCTCTCTATATATATATATATATATATATATATAGTAATGTAATACATATATTCACGTTAACATAGCTATTTCGGCACACCACTTTAACACAGTGACAACCATTTTGTATCTACACCTTAGGTTTACCCCCATAGACCCGCTTCAAAAATGTGGTTGTCTCCTGCGTGAAAGTGTTGACCTACTGCATTGTTATCTCTAATCAGCTGATATCTTTGCGCGTGGGTTATTAAGAATGGACCTCTGTTCTAATTTACATGTAATCACGGTTAACATGTTGTGTTATTTGAAGGAGTCTAATTGACAATATGACAAGCTTCTATGGTTAATATCCACTTATCACAATAAATGTGTATAATGTTATAACATGAACTGAGAACGAGAAGTCTACTTCAGTTATTGAAAAACAAACAACGCTGAGATAAATGACGAGTCAGCTGACGAAAGGCAAAGTCTGTCTACCACTCTGTGTGTGCGTGCCCGCTTGTATGGGTTTGTTTGTTTGTGTTATGTTACTTTCTTGAAATTGCTTATCATCGACTAGGACAACTATGGGAAGTCATGTGACAGACCACAAGATTAAACAAATAAATATTTGGCCATAAGCTCTAATATAAGCGATGGACCTTGTGTCTAGGTTGAATAGTCCGCGCAGTAAAAATTAACTTCTGATGCCGGAGTTTTAATCTCTAACACATTGCGGTGCAATACTTTACCGTACTACTAGTTCAAATAAGTTAATTACATGTAATATCATGTATTGTCTCGTTTAGTTCATGCCAGTCTTGATCTGGGAGTACTTTTTAATTTCCTTTTGTTTTGTTAATGTCAATGTACAAACCTACTTTTGCTGCTGTTTCTGTCAGTCAATTTATCTTTTCCTGCACGTTGTTTATATGCTAGACAACATAGGGCCATCTGCAAAAACAAGGTCCTCAGAACTCTAATAACCAAACCAATGATAATACTGCAGCAATGAATAATAATAGCACCAAACAAGAACACAGTATCACTATTAATAACCAGTGTATTCAGACATGAATGACAGTCTATGTTCAGTATATACAATAATTACACTCTCTTAACTACATTTACACAAACTCTTTAGTCCAGGGTTTCGTAACCTGTAGTGTGTCAGACCCTGGGGGTCAGTGAATGGATTCTAGGAAGTCCGTGTACATAACCTAAACTACGAGTATTTGAATGTTATTCTCACAAAAATATTTGTGTTAGGGTAATTGTCATAGAGTTTTGTACTTAAAGAAGTACATTCTATTTTATGTAATCTGAATGATTTTGTTTGGGTAATAAAATGTATTATTTTTATGTAAAATTTAAAATATACATTAGGTACATACAAGGGTCTTATACTTTAAGAAGGGGGCCATAGCATTCACCGGACAATCAAAGGTGTCCACAGACTTCACTGGACAATCAAAGGTGTCCACAGACTTCACCAGACAATCAAAGGTGTCCACAGACTTCACCAGACAATCAAAGGGGTCCATCACACAATAAAGGTTAAGAAACCCTGAGTAAGTCTGATGTACGCATGCACAAAATATTAATTTTATCACTGTCAGACAGCTTCAGTTTTCTAATCACAGGATAATGCAAAATGCAACTGGTCTGCCTAAATAAAATCACAGATCACAAATTATGGCACAGTATGAAAGATCACCACAAGTGAGCAGTAAAGAGCAATTCAAAGGAATTATTATTTACAATTACAATTTTCAAGTGATATTAACTGAAATAAGCAAAGGTAACATATTTTTTATGAACACATCATGAACTTAACTCTGTATGAAATAAAGAAACTAGAATCTGTTACAGAGAAACAATACCATGATATTTAGCTTTCAATAAAACTTTAATCAATCAGTCAATACCTTTTAGCTGCCCAAGAACCACAGGCCTTCAACAAACACATGACAAGTCCTCCTGTCACGTGACATAGGCCTTCAACAAACACATGACAAGTCCTCTCCTGTCACGTGCTGTCAGCTCAAGGTCTTTCCCTGTCTTCTGCATCATTGTTATATCTAGATTGACTTGACATTTGACTGGTAAATTTTCATTTTTGTATTGGGCTTGATTTATTTTGATTTCCATATTTAAAAAAACCACAGTCTGAGCATCATGACTTCAGACTAATCCATAAAAACATGACTAAGACTTGTAACAGTCTGTCAAACTCTTCCTCATGAACTTCAGCACTAAACATTACAAATATAAAATGGCTCTTGGCATACAAACTTTTACTTATTACTTGTTGTGTACACAAAAAATGATCAATCAGTGTACACTCTTCTCATATATTAATCTTTAATAACTGTTTTCTGTAGTTTAATTTAAAAAGTATGATAACATAGAAAAAAAATATTCTGCCTAGTGCCCCTTGAACCCCTTTTGAGTAACCCTGAGAGGTAAGAATACCACACTTTGAATACAGTGCCTTACATAAAATCTCAGCTGGCTTTCCTCATGCCCTATTTTCTGATAAAGAATATGACAGAAGTTGGTATGTTTTCATTTTGACCAAGTGTTCGAACAATTTCATTTGTTGTTATTCTATACATTCCATAGAGTACAAAACAGATTTCCAACACTTTTTCACTGTGATAATTTGCATAATATATCTTATAGTGTGATAGGGTGAAAAGTGCCAGCTGGTCATTAAGGCAGACATCTTCTTCTTTGATCTTTCGCCGCCGACTGTCAAAGCAGTCGGTGGCCATCATGCCTAGTGGCGTCTTGTAGGGCAGCAACAAACTGCTTCCACTTTGCTTGGTCGGTGGCCATCATTCTCGTAGTGCCCCAGCTCTGGTTCATTCTTTGCATCCCGGCCTCCACAGTTCTCCGCCAAGTTGCATTTGGTCGGCCTCTCTTTCACTTTCCTTCAGGGGTCCACAGCAAAGCTGTTCTTGTGAACATCAGGGTCTCTTCTGAGGATGTGGCCAACACAACTCGGCAAAGGCAGATATATATATATATATATGTTGGAAATATTAAATCTGATATACAGTGTGCCAAATGGCAGTTTATGCAATAATTTCTATGTCTAAAAAAGCATTGGTTAAAAAAAAAGCAATGTTGCAAATAGAAAGTCTGATATTCAGCCTGCTTAATGGTAGTTTATGCAATGATTTCTTTTTCTAAAAAAAAGGATTGGTTAAGGGGGGAAGAGAGAAAATGAAAGGACAAAAATAGAAACAGCAATGCTGAAAATATTAAGTCTGGCATACAGTCTATCAAAAGCATATTGGCATGCTTGTCGCTGAAGTAGCTCACCAACGGCAGCTTTGCTAAGTTGTTAAGTGGGAAAGACATTTTTACATGGTTCTGGCAACATGAAAAAGGAGATGTCCAATAGTTTCATTATTGCCGACTTCATTAAATCCTTGTGTAGGCTAAACTCAGAATATCTTAATTCCGTTTCCTTGCTACAGTACATGGTTTAACAATATTACAAATGCAAATAGTTATCACACACCAAAAAAATGTGATCATCCCAATATAATGTGATCAGTTAAGTAATGTTTCTTCACCTTTACAAATTAAGATTATTTTTAAGAATCATTCCATGTCACAGAGGGTTCAAATGCATTTAATTGGGGGGTGGAAGGGTGCAGGGGCATAGTAAAGTTAACATGAGGGGAAAAAAAAAAGACTCCAATTCTTCACCTTTACAAATTAAGATTCAAAAATAGATAATGCCATAGGGTACTGAGGCATTGGAGTCTATACTTGGTTGTAAGTAGTGTCTGACGGGCAGAGTGGTTACAGCATTTACCTCTCATGACAAAATTACCGGGTTCAGAGTTTGAAACCTGGTGGAATCACACTTCAATCTACCCAGCAGTAAATGGTACCTGACTCTTGTTCTTGAGTTAGGGATGGTAATGGCAGCGAAAAAGAAATTTGATCACCCCACCTCATAAAGCTAGACCTACAACAGTAAAGTCTCTAACACTTCATTTCTCAATGGCAATATCTGTCATGAGACTACCATTACCTTTACTCATAAGTAATTTTCTTTCTTTTTTTCAAACCGCAAAATAAAATTTACAAAAAAAAACAAAAAAAAAACATTTTTATGCAAACTGAAATTCAGAATAGTTGGCTATTTTTTAGTTGTCATTAAAAAAAGGTAGATCAGTAAAAGTTGTTCCTGGTACCTCTCTAATGGGAGGGTGACGATATTTTCATTATCCAGTTACTGGAACACTGGCCGAACAAATGGTCATTCTCTTTTGTTGTCTCCTCAGAGACCTTCAGGAATCACAAAGGAGTGTAGATTTAAAACATTACTTAATATTTTGGTATACTATCCAGGTGATCTGACGGACATATGTAATGGTAAAATACGTCTCTTAATTTGTTCAACAATATAAACAATAGTAGTGACTCCATATTATCCACACACACAAAAATGCTGTATAATACACAAGATCTCTATCCTTTTCCTTATCTACATTAAAAGCCATTTCTATTTTATGCAGATATCCTGCTCATTTTGACAGCAGGAAAATTTAAAAAAAACCAGCCCCAACACAACGTCTTAGCTACAAAAGGCATGTACTGCAAATTTTGGAAACTGAAAATAGCAGTGTATACAGCATTTCACATGGAGAACCAAAGAAAGAAAGAAAACATATCAACTAAAAGTAGACGACAGATACCAGCCAGAGAAGAAAATCTTGCATACTTAAGACTGGAATTTGACAGACTACTATTCTTAAATGTCATGCAAAATATGAAAGACAAAATTAAGTAGGCATCAGAATCTTATTAAACACTTTTTGAGTACCAGACAGCAGCACCCAAGTTACATTCAATCAGTCAGGGACTAATAGCGCTAGACATTCAATCAGTGATAGACTATTAAATGCCACTGCAGTCAAGAATAATCAAAACCACCACATTGCAGCAAAACCTAGATTGGCCAAACAGGTAAATGACTTGGAGACAGATTCAGCCAGCATGTCTATGACCTCTCCCAGTTGGAATCCACACCAGTAGCTATTCACTTCAATGGCCTTGACCACCAGAATCCTATGGACATCCAGGTTACTGCGATCAGATATATATATATATATATATATATATATATATTTCCCCCCCCCCATCATTATTTATTTTTTTCCCTTATGTCAGCCCCCTCCATTTACACATTCTGCCTTCTTCTACCTTCTCCCTACTCATTATTATTATATTTGGGTTGTTTCTCACTCTCATTCCCTTCTTCTTCGATCCTTAGCTGCCAACTGTCAAAGCAGTCAGTGGCCATCAAGCCTGATGTCATCTTGTAGGGCAGCAACAAACTGCTTCCACTTTGCTCGGTCGGTGGCCATCCTTCATGCAGTGCCGCAGCTCTGGTTCATTCTTTGCACCTCAGCTTCCACAGTTCTCCGCCAAGTTGTTTTTGGTCGGCCTCCCTTCGCTTTCCTTCAGGGGTCCATAGTATAGCTGTTCTTATGATGGCATTAGGGTCTCTTCTGAGGATGTGGCCAACCCAACTCCAGCTTCTGCCAGCTATGATGGTGTGCATGTCCTCTTAGTTGCTCTGAGTAAGCAGTTCTTGGTTGTGATGGTATCCGGCCAAAAGATTTGGAGAATTTTCCTTAGGCAGATTGAGTGGAAAGAGGACAATATTGACATTTCCTTCTCTGTTGCTCTCCTGCATTCTGCACCATAGAGAAGCAGAGAAAGTACACTGCTCTCATATAATCTTAATTTGGTGTTTAAGCTGTACTGAGAGGACTTCCAGATGTTGTTGAGACTAGCAATGGTTGTTCTCGCTTTATTCATTCTGTTGTTGATGTCTCTGCTTGTTCCACCGTCTGGTGTTACTTTGCATTCTAAATATGTTAATGTGTCTGTCTGTTCCAGCTTCTGGTTCCTTATTGTTATGAGCTCAGGATTGCCCACATTGAGTGTCATGACCTCTGTCTTCTTTAAACTGATGTTCAGACCCACCTGCTGGCTATACTTATTCAGTCTATCTGTTTTTTCTTGGATGTGTTGATGTGAATGTGCGAGAAGTGCAATGTCATCTGCGTATTCCAGATCTTCCAGTGTAGAAAACATTGTCCATCTTATTACTCTTGGACTACCCTCTGTTGTCTGGCACATCACCCAGTCTATGACTGTCAAAAATAAAGTGGTTGATAAGGAACATCACCGTCATACTCCTGTCTTCACCTCAAAAGGTAGGTTGCTCAACCCAACACTGCATGTAAGGTTAGCAAAGAGGCTTTTTATGATGGGAAAAATGCAGCTGGGAATTCCATAAGCTCTCAGTATTTTCCATAGGCTGTCCCTGTATATGCTGTCAAAAGCCTTTTCAAAATCAACAAAGTTAATGTATAGCTATCTCTATCATTCTAAGCACTGCTCTATAATGTTCCTGAGGGTGAATATATGATCTGCACATCTTCTGTTCATTTTTAATCCTGCTTGTTCTTTCCTCTGTTTATAGTTTTCTGCTTTTGAAATTCTCTGGATAATTATCCTACCTAGTATTTTACTGGGAACTAAGAGGAGAGTAATTCCTCTCCAGTTGTTGCAGTCTTCTTGGGCAATTTGACAATTATTCCTTGATTTCACTCCACTGGTGTTGTCTCTGTTTTCCAGACTTGTGCAAATAGTGGTTCTAATAGTTCTGCTGCTAGTTCAGGGTCTGTCTTAAATAACTCAGTATTTAAATTGTGGTGACCAGGAGCTTTTCCATTCTTTAACCCTTTGATAGCTATGATGATTTCTTCCCTTCATGGAATGTCTGTATTTACGTCTAGATCATTTTCAGCCTCAGAAACATTTAGCTGCATATCTGGTTGTTCCTTACTCAGTGTTTCTCTGAAGTGCTCTGCCCACCTTGTTTCCTGCCCCTGTGCTGTGGTAAGGAGATTTCCTTGTTTGTCTCTTACTAACATAATATTTGTCTGCACCCCGTTTTCCGCTGGTGGTTGAAGTTATTTTAGTTATTTCATATACTGTGGTTATTCCCTTCTTAACATTTACTTTTTTACAACTGGAAGGGGCAGCCATTTTATGTTTTTGTGGCACGCTCTCTTATCAAAGGAATGCTAGGTCTTAGCAGATGTTATGGTTAGTACCCACTTTTAATTTATGTTCTCATGTGTCACTTTTTTCCTTTCCCTGACGAAGGCCTTGTGGCCACAACGTTGGCTATTTTCTTTGTCTTTTGTCCTAGTAAGACGAATCACTTTTCAATTGTTTGAAATATCCATCTACCCTACTCCACGTCTTACAGCAGTTCCCCATCGTCCTCTATATACAAATTAGTATGGTTCAAAGATACTGGTTTTAATCGCGCAAGCGGCCTTATAATGGTTAAGCAAATGTTTCAAATGTAAGATAAATAGAATGAAATAATAATTATTTGTTAAAAATTGCTGCCTATTTTCTTGTGTATTACTACTTTCATATATGTTAGAAGAAATAAAATGGAATACGTTTCTTTCGAGTGTCACAGAGGTAGAACTGGCTCAATTGTCTTCAGGCATGATTACAGGTCAAAGCAACTAGTACTCTGCAGGCATTATTAAAGATAAAAATAAGGCAATATTCTTCAGAAGTGATTAAGGTATAAAAAATAATTTAGTATTCATCAATTAGCAGTGAAGGTAAAATTAGTTCAATATTCCCTGGACAGGTGAGATTACATGTAAAGGTAGCTCAATGTTCATGAAACCTTGGGATTGCATGTAAGGGTAACTCAATAGTAACTGGATAGGTGAGCTTACAAGAAAAGTAACTCAAAATTCACAGGAAAGTGAGATTACGAGTAAAAGTAACTCAATTTTCACTGGATAAGTGAGATTTCAAGCAGCTTAAAATTCACAGGATAGGAAAGATTACAAATAAAAGTAACTCAAAAATAATTGGATAGTTGAGATTACATGTTAAAGTAGCTCAATATTCATGGATACATGAGATTGTAAGTAACAGTAACTTGATATTAACTGGAATGGGGAGATTACAAGTAAAGTAATTAAAAATTTACTGGATAGAGATTATAAATTGCTTAAAATTCACTGGATAGGTGAGATTATAAGTAAAAGTAAATCAATATTAACTGGATAGGTGAGATTGCAAATAGCTAAAAATCCCACTGGATAGGTGAGATTATTACAAGTAATAATAGCTCAAAACTCACTGGATAGGTGCAATTACAAGTAGCTCAAAATTCCACTGGATAGGTGAGATTACAAGTAGCTCAAAACTCACTGGATAGGTGCAATTACAAGTAGCTCAAAATTCCACTGGATAGGTGAGATTACAAGTAAAAGTAACTCAATATTCATGAGACAGGTGAGGTAAAGGTAGTTTCACAGCAGATACTGCTGCAGAGGGGTGGTGTTAGAGACTTGAGTTTGTTAAGTCCAGTTTTTATGAAGTGGGGTGACCAGTTCCCCTCCTTGCTGCCTTTGCCTTCCCTAACTCAAGAACAGTTTGGTACTCAATTACAGCTGGGTAGGCTGGAGCCTGATGCTACCAGGTTTCAAACCAAGAACCCAAAAATTTTGCTGCGAGGAATAGGTGAGATTTACAAATAAAGTAACTCAATCATCTCCATGAGATCAGAGAATGTAAAAATATTATTTGAATTCAAAGCTGGATACAATTTCTTTTAAATATTTCCCCATGGTATACATCTATAATGGACAGAGTGAGTCAAAAGTTGTGTAACTTGGAATAAATTATTTCATTTTAACAGACGCTCAAAATAACCACATTCAACTTGCAAACACTTTTGAATTATTTGTGGGAATGTGACGCTGTCATCCTTGGATAGTTTGTGAGCCATTTTCTTTAGCCCTGTATTTTTAAAAATATGAATTTGTAGTAATTTATTCTATGGTGTGCGACTTTAGACTTATTTTTCACTGTATATGCATACGTGCATGTTGTGTGTAGAAAAAAAAAAACAGAGAGAGAGAGGGAGGAAGGGAGAGAGAGAGAGAGAGACACACATTCTAAGATGACTTTCAGAGCAAATGTGTTATGTAAGATAAACTGTACATATATGTCTCACATCTTCATACCTACTAGATCTGATAATTTACAATGACCTGCTCAGCATTTCAGTTTTGGGGCTTGTTTAAATTTAAAAAAAACAAAAAACCCAGCAATAATGCTTGAGTGGCAATAATATCAAACCAGCTTATAACCTCTTCAATGAAAACAAACTAGCTAAGATTGAGTATATGGTTCATACTAGGGTAAAAAATACAAAAATGGACATTATGCAAACTTGATAAACTGATCACAAACAGTGGATTGTTTACAGAAAAGTGATGCTCTACTTCTTATAATGCCTTCTTCGCACCATACATAAAATCATTACCTACAATTTTCTGAAAACCCATTCCTGACCAATCTCTCAAAGCATATTCATGACAAAATGTCACAAAACTGATCAATTGCAGTGTCTCAAAACCCGTTCCAAACAAACGTCTACAAACACATTCCTGACAAATGGTCTGTAAACCCATCCATGACAAAATGTCTGTTAACCCATCCTTGCCAAAAGGACTGTAAACCCATCCCTGACAAAGGACTGTAAACCCATACCTGACAAAAGGTATGTAAACCCAACCATTGAAAAAAGGACTGTAAACCCAACTCTGACAAAAGGTCTAAACCCATCCCTGAGAAAGGACTGTAAACCCATCCCTGACAAAGGATTGTAAACCCATCCCTGACAAAAGGTCTGTAAACCTATCCCTGACAAAATATCTGAAAATCCATCCTTGACAAATGATCTCAAAACTCATCCTTGACAGATGTCTCAAATCCCATTTATGATGTCTGCAAAAGCATCCCTGATAAATGTCTCAAAAGTCATCCCGGACAAAGGTCTGTAAACTTACCCCTAACAAAAGATCTCAAATCCCATCCATGAAAAAATGTCTCAAAACCCATCCATGACAAATATCTAACAACACATCCATGACAAAATGTCTCAAAACCCATCCATGACAAAAGATCTCAAACCCTATCCATGACAAATATCTCAAAACCCATCCATGAGAAGACATTTTATACTGTAGTGCTTTTTCTACCCAATGGTACTACATTTACATTAATGCCTTACAATTTTAAACTCATTACACTCCATGGACTCTCATTTCCATAACACTTGAGGTACAGTGATTGGAGTTCAAATGCTAAGTATTCCTATAAATCCTAAATAGCTTGTTTGAGTCTAAAAGTAAGCACATTCTAAATGTGCTCAATGTTCCTCATGAATTTTACTTCTGTCGCTAACATTTCTTTTAACTGTCCAACACGGATGTTTTTTTTAAACATAATTTCCAATCTTTTCATGTGCATCAATCATTGCCAACTTTCTCTGCACTAGAATTTCACTCTAACTTCATGATACTTAGTGTGACCAAACTGTGTCAAGCTATGAAAATGTTCAGCAACATATGCTTCATTCACAACAAGAACTTCAGTTTTTCTATTGATGTATGCCACTATGTCAGCATAATAATAATAATAGTCCCTTTAGTCATAACTGACTATGGGAATGCCTGAGGTGACATCCATCAGCTGCTTTATTTTTTCTCGTGCTCCTTTTTAAGTTTTCTCCTCTCTTCTGCCTGCAGTGAGAGCTCCTGTTCGCTCAATCTGAGGTGGCGCCATAAAGAGCATTGCCACATGCTGTGATGTGCAGCTTCATCCTCCCAGATTGCTGGATTTATGTCCAGTGCCCTCATGTGTTTCAGCATATTGTTCAGAGTAAATTACAATAAAAAGACAAATGTAAAGTTTAATGAAGTTATAGTAATGACAAAATTATAATAGTACAAAAATATAGCTGGCATTATACACACATTACAGTTACAATTTTACTATGCATATTTAAAGTACGTAAATCAAACCACTAGTGCATCTGTTTAGCATGAACTATTATATAATGATCTTTAAAATATGTTTCTTATTTTAAATTATAATGTTACATCATTTGAAAAAATAACTATAAGAAACATAAGCACACAGCTAACCTCATCTTTTAAAACGAACTGCTACAGATACCATCACTGCAAGTGCACTTGCATGCTTTGGTGCAGGCTTCCTGCAAGGGGGCTAGCTGCAGAAGTGGCCCCTTGCTTCATAAGAAGTGAAAAAAGTGCAATAATCATGATGATGATGATGATACATCGAGATGAATTTATTAAATCAAAGTGCTAATGAAGAAGGCAATTTAAAAGGGCTCTTCAAATCCAACCTGGACATTTTCATTTTTTTTTTTAAATTATTTTTTTATTTTAAAGGGAACAATTGAGACAGTTTGCTAAAACAGAATGTATGATATATGTATAATGCAAGTTCCATCAAACAGTAATAATTATTTGGTTGCCATAGGAGCCCATGTCATCTATGTCATGTAAGAATCAAGTTTCCGTGTTTCTGGAACAATGCATTATCATAGGCTTTAAGCAAATTATGGGGAATCTTGTCTATCACTGTATAATGGAGAATGAAGCTCACAAAGATAGGTCATTGACTACCATTAGTGACGTGAAATTGCATGACTTGATGAGCTCACATGGAGTATCAGCAGTGATCCAGTGCATGAAATGGCTTCACAAGTTAACATAAGTGTAGACGTTGTACTCAGCCTAGGATTCTATATAGTCTACAAATAATAGGTGCCCACACAACTGTGTACTGAGCACAAGCAGGGGCAAGTTCTGAATCAACAATTTCAAAGGGAAAAAGGAAAGCCTTTTTTTAAATCATTTCACAATAGTCGATTAGATTTGGATCTTTACTCCTGAAAGCAAATGTGCCAATGTGGATGGAAGTCATAAATTCACTTCCATCAAAATATTTCAAGACCGCAGCATCGGCAAACAAGGTAACTGCCACATATTTTCAAATGGATTTTCCAGAACAAGGCTATGCAATTAATGCTGCTTATGCATGGAGCAGTATCTGAAGTCATCAGGAAAAGTATAATGTAAGTGAGTTTCTATACAGAAAAGTACAATTTAAGTTTATATAAAGAAAAACTACTATATAAATAAAGTAAATGCTGCCATATCAAAATAATCCCTCTCAGCATAATGATTTCTCCAGCAGGTTCTTTACGCACAGTCCTGTACTAGTCAGAATAATATAAAAGCCATATTTGGATGGTGCTGCATTATTTCACAACAGTTTTGGATACTGCTTCAATTCTAAAAACTGCTAGCATAATAAAACTGGGGGTTTTTTTTTCGTTTTAATGTGATCAGGGAATTTTTTTTTTAAATGCGATGGATATATATAAACATAAATAACTGAATAATATAAAATATAGTCACTGAATGAATTACACAATACAATTCATGCACGTGCAAATAAAAAAGTATGTGCCAGCATGGCTGAAAAAATTATGAGTATGTCAAGTATAAAAAAAAGTATATGCCAGTGTGGTGTACAGCCTGAAAAAAATATTAGAATATATGTACAAAACTTGAGTAATTTAAGTAAACCAAAAATACCATGAAAGATGACAGAAGGTCCTCTGCCAGGTAGGAATCTGATGCTGTCCAGAGAAAGCCAAAAGGAGTCTGGACTGCAGACTCACCTTTTAGAAACAGACTTTAAAAGGGATAAAGATGACATAAAATGATTGCACATGAAAGGAAGGGTTAGCGTGGACTTATTGCAGGTCTCTAGGCTCCACAGGGAACAAAAGGGCAATAATGAGGATGATGTTGATGTACATATCTTTCTCAGTGCGCAGAATGTGATCAGACAAGATTACAAGATGTATAACAACATTCTCAGCCTGTATTTGGATAAACTAGTCTGTGTGCCCAAGAACATTGTAGTGGTTTTGATGGTATTGTATGATGGTGATATTACTAAGTGTGATGTATGAGGTCAGCTGTGAAGGCTCCTGAGATAAAATGTAGCTGTGAATTTTCAGAAGGCCTTTCTTGCTACCACTACGACCTCACACCTATTTTTTTTTACTAATGAATGTGGCTACGTTAAAATCTAGGGTACTGAATGTAATGTGTTGTATTGACATATACAAACACACACACACAGATATTAAATAATATAATATTATCAATAAAATTTAGGACACAATGAACTAAATTCAGCTGGTGAAATTTTAGAAAGTAAATCTTTTTTAAATTTATTTGTTCTGAACCAAGGTTTTATTTTGGCCAGAACATATGAAAGATTTTGAAATTTATGAGTGAATGGCATGAATAAATGGCATGAATAAATGGCATGATAAATAAAAGGTGTGTACGTATACAATTTTCACGATTTGTTAATATTTCTACAGTTCATAATTTTATTTTCCCTGGGAGAACGATGAATAGATGTGCTGTTGGGGTGGCTTCATCCCTCCCTGTCTATGCCTACCAAACATTGTCCATTAATGATGGAGGGAATTGGGATGTTTTAGTAGTAATTCACTTTGGGTGCTATGTCTATGAAGTTGGTGTAAATCCAGGAGTAGTTCTGGTGCTGGAATCTGGTGACCCCACCTCTCCGTGCTTGGGGGCAATATATCGGGTGGCCCCACCTCTCCGTGCTTGGGGGCAATACAAGGCTGTTCTGCCGAGATGCGACACTGCACGGGTCCTCACTGTCAATTATTTACCCAGCATTTGACACCACCTTTTGGTGTCAACATAAAAAACTCACAGCTCAGATTATGAATAAAGAACACAGAAATGCTAGCAAAACTCAGCTGAGCTGCTGGCTATAGTATGGCGTCCCTGAACTTATTTCAATTTACTTCATTGGAAATCACCACACTTAAAATTTACTGTGTCTATCACTGGACAACTATTGAGGAATGGCAAAAAAGCGCGTCTGAGCGCTGATAATATGATTGTCTGTGGCCAATCAATGCCTTGTGTTTTTTCAAATTCAAATTTCCTACACTAAAGTCATTTCAGTCATGCTTCAGTCAAGTATGGATTTTTATCTGTTAGTCCGTCCGTCTCTACTTGCGTTTTCACAAAAAACGTACTTGGTTTTTGAACCAACCTATCCGTCCCCTCTACAAATTTTGTCTTTAAAGTTATTTTTAGCCACAGCTCCCACCAATGTCCCTCTCTTTCATTCTAACTAGGTTTGAACACTTGAGTCTCAAGGTCGCGGTTTTTGTGCAAATTAGTGACATGTTTGATTCAATGCAGTCTTTCGCTGATGTGAACAACACAGTCTTTTGTCAATGTCTTCATTATTATCTATCCGTCTGTATAAATAAAAGCATATTATTTCACTGCTCAAAATGGGCCATCCGGCCAGCTAATTTTTTTATATTCCTAACATCATTATTAAGAAAAAGTTACTTTTCAAGGTTAGTTGTTTTTTTTCGAAATATTTTCTAGAATCTTCTGTGAAACGTGTGCCGCTGCATTCAAATAAAGGACAAAATATTGCAAAAGCGTCCAAAAAATGACTGTTGCGTATAATAACTATGGTCCCTTTTGTCGATTTCGTTACCTTGTGTCAACTTGGGGACGTGACTTTTCCTCCGTTCCCCCCCCCAATTGCATCTTCTAAGCCTTGCTAGTCTCACGCAATTTTTCAGTCATATTTTTTTCCTTTTGATCCGCCGTTCTCATCCCGTTCAAATGGTAACCGTTCTAGCAATTTAATTTCCATGGCGGGTGATGACCCGCGGCGTGGGCGATCATGCCTTCTAGTAACTTATGCATTCTTTTTATCCCTACATTTTATCCTTTGGAGATATTTTTACGTTGTATCACTGTTAATTTTATGACAAACATGAATAATGAAACAATAATGATATTTAAGTTCACAGCTTGAAAACTTTTGTGTGTACAGTAATCTCTTGCTAATTGCTACCCCTTATAACACTGCAACACCATAGTCCACAAAAATCTGCAAAATTAGCAAGTTCAAACAACTCTCTGAGAGCGGCCATACAAATTTGCAATGTGCACACAGCTAGTCAGTTATCGCATGTCCACTCCCATCCAGTCAGCTTTTTCCTCTATTAGTTCAAGCTCTGCTAGAAACAAGTAAGTGGTGGGTGCAATTGCAAGTCAGCTGATAAATAGCACCCTCTTTATAAAAATTTCAGTGATGGAGAAACAGACTGGCCAAAGTACAGCCACACAATAGTACTGAAAGCATCCACATTATACCCCTCATCCACTGCCTGTCAACAACTGCTAAGGCTATCTCTCTTATTCTGTTACATTCGTCAATCTTCAAATTTCTCTATTAATGGTACATTACTATATTAGATTGTTTATTATTACCCACACTCTTCATATACCAAATAATATACAGTACTGCATAATCTCAAGTTAATAATAACATATCAGGATCGTATCTTCATTTATGCTATGTAATTATGACCCTGCAGAGCACTAGCGCTGTTATTGTTAAATGCTCCATTTTCTTAGAATGTAACATGAGCGCCAGGTGGGGTTAAGCTGTACATTATGTATATACCTTACTTGTGTGTTCATCTCTAACAATCTTTTCAGAATCCTGTATTATACAAGTACTGCATAATGAACAGAAACCAATGACAATAGTATTTCTTACTTCATTAACAAAGCTCGGTGGAGTGTGTCACATGCAACCGCTCAAAGCATTCATGGATGACACAACAATTTTGACATCAGATAAACATCAGGCCCGGAGAATGTTAGCACGCCTGGATAAACTAGTCAGCTGGTGCAGAATGAGCTTCAAACCCTAGAAGCCGAGAAGCCTATCAGTCGGGAAAGGGAAGATAGCAGAGGTCATATTCATGGTTTCCAGCCAAAGAATCCCTACTGTCATTGAGGAACCTGTTAAAAGTCTTGGCAGGGTGTACGATGCCTCATTAAAAAGACTCTAAGGCAGTGAACAGACAATAGAAATGGCTACAGATCATAGACCAAAGCAGACTCCTAGGAAAATTAAAACTGTGGTGCCTCCAGTTCATGTTGATACATAAGTTGCTGTGGCCACTGCTTATATATGAAATAAGCACCAGTACAGTGGAAGCTATAGAGTAGAAGGTCAACAAGTTCATGAGGAAATGGCTAGGGGTACCACCAGGTCTGTCAGATGTAGCACTGTACTGCAAAAAGTCAAAACTTCTGCTTCCTTTCAAATCAGTTGTTGAAGAGTACAAAGTTGGAAAGGCAAGGCTTGCAATGATGCTACACGAGTCAGCAGATGATGTGGTTAAGTCCATTCAGCCCACACTGAAAACCGGAAGGAAATGGAGAGTGGAAGAAGCTGTTGATGCTGCCCAAGAGTCGCTCAAACTGAGGGAGGTAATCGGATACACACAAACAAATAGACAGGGATTTGGTCATGGAGACTGTCGTGAATTCTTCTCCAACCTCTTCTGTCTCTCTTGTTCTCTCTCATGATTTCTAAGGCCAGGTAGGACAGTGACCCAAGATACTGGGGGTTTTCCAGTTCATTGTCGCTTTGTTATTTACCTGAGAAGCCAATGACCCAGTCAGCCGGGGATACCGGCAAGTGACCGCCCAATGACCCAGAATATCAAGGATTTCCCAGTGATGCGGGTAATTTCCCTGTGACTTATCGCTTTATACAGCGGCCTGCAGGACATTCACCCATGACCCAGTAGGCCAGGGATTCCCTGACCTGAATGAGGTCAGTGGCCGCTGTAAAAAGAGTATAAACGTGAATATATCGGTTGTCTTTACTCACATCTGCAAGCCCCGGCGGAAACTTCTAGCGTGTAATCTGTCAGACCACAGTGCAAAAGAAGTGCATATATTGCCATCTTTGAGAAGCCAAACTGCAATTTTGGAACAAAGCGGGTGAGCTGGAACGAAGTTTATGTTACTACTTAATACCCGTTGTTTGTTATTTCTCCATTAATGAATGCATTTTATTCTTATATGCCATTATTTGTATTGAATGTTTGAACTGCTTTCAATTATTATCTCCTTATATGCAATTAACTTTATTGAATATTTGCACTGCTTTTCAGTCATAGCAGTTCTTTCTTTTATGCACATACTTTCATGTAATGGTTGTATATTTTATGGAATTCATACATTTACTGTTATATGATTTTTGTATGCCTTTGATGTCCTTCAGGTTGCTTCACAGAATGCATATGCACTACTATGCCCTCATCTTTTATTTAATGGTTGTATATTTTATCGAATTCAGATATTTACTGTTGTATGATCTTTGGATGCCTTTACAACAGTTGAGGATATAGGTATGACCTACCCTATTAATATTATATGTTTGCAGCTCGAAGAATGGCGCTCAACATTGGTCCATGTCATTTATGTAATAATATGACTGATATCGGAGCCTGGTTTATGGACCACACTCAGGACAAATTAATGCCTCTAACCAGAGAGCTAAATAGATTGTTCCTTTGTGTGTATCTCCTAGCTCCCTGGTGGTGACGAATGCAGGTGAACTCTCAGTTGTGCAGTGAAACCTTGCAGTATACAGCTACGAACTATTCCAGCAACTTGGCCGGGGGAGAAAACTTGCAGTGATATTGTGCAGTCATAACAGCAGCAGGAACATTCATGATAAGTGCTTTTTAAGAAAGGACCAAACATTAAAAGATATTGTGTCGAACCAGTCAGTGATTAGAATTAGGACATACACCTCAGCCACCGTGAAGGGTACCCTAATAATTAACATAACTTTTGTGTAGACTATTTTTATCTCCCTTTACCCAGTGCTGTATACATATAACCACATATATAAATATTTGTATTTTCTCTCTTTCGTTTATCTGTAACCAATTTAGCTCGGTCTAATATATATTCATAGAAACGAATTTCACTAAATGTTCTGTATTGCTTGGTAGTTAATTGTTTTTGTTAATCATTGTCTTAATTACCAGCTGGTGGTCTCATGAGCCATATCAGTACCTCAGGAGAAGTGTGGCTGAAGACCTAACCTACTCTTGATGGGATTTGTTTCTTGACTTAACTGAGAAGAGTTTAAATTTCTTCCTACAAGTGTCGGACTATCACCTACAGCAAGCCAAAAGACACTGTGGAAGAGATTGGTACTCCCTTTTATTTCTTCTATCTAACCTCTCTTCTATCCTGTCGCCACAGAGACATCCACTGGTGGTCCAAGGCATCAAGCAGGGAGCGTAGAGACATGGTAGTTCAGGAGATACGAGGAGCTGAGAATTATAAGAGGTTGCAAAAAGCAGTGCAGCAGGCCTAACAAGGCCAATGGACTACATGGGAAGGAGCCCTGCAAAGGTCCTTGAAATGGAATGATACATGGCATATGGTACCTCTTAGGCTCAGCTTCGTTCTTAGATCAATGTATGACCTCCTGCCATCGACCACAAACCTGTGAGATGGGGAAAGTCGGATGATGAGCAGTGCCCCCTGAGCCATGGGAGGCAGACACTTGAACACATGCTCTCAGCTTGCAAGGTGTCATTAGAGCAAGGGCGATACACATCACATAGCGCCACAACAAAGTGCTAAATGAGCTGACTGCGACAATAGATCTGGCAAGGATGAAGGCGAATAGCAATGTCAGGCCAAACATCGCAAACACATACTTTCTGAGAGCAGGAAAGTCAGCACACCCCAAACCGAGTAAATCAGGTAGCAGTTCACCATCTCTCCTTGACTGTGCAAATGACTTGGAGATGGCTGTAGACCTACCTGGACGAGGGGCATATCCAGAGAGTATCCAGAAATCTCGAAGACGGCCGGATATAGTGCTGCATTCTTCAACATCGCACCAGGTTATATTGATTGAACTGACTGTGCCATTTGAATCCAGATTGGAAAAGCAACATTTGTTCAAAGCAGCCAAGTATAGTGATCTGGCCGCGGATCTGAGACACGATGGGTTCACTGCAAGGGTCATGGCTGTTGAGGTGGGTGCAAGAGGACACATGGCTGCATCAGTGTATGATTTATTGAAACTGTTGGGGCTGAGGGGACAGTCGAGAACAAGGGCACTGAAAAGGCTTAGTGAAACTGCGGAAAAGGCATCATGCTGGCTGTGGAACAACCACAATGGGCTATGGAACTCAGGACAGTAAACTCTGCGGTACAGAAAACATCAGGAATTTTTTCAAGTCCACAATACGTTGAGTTTTTCGGTGTACTGGTGAAAGGGCTGTGATTGACGGGCAACACGCGGCGTATATTATAAGAGGTGTTGAGCACAGAATTACAGTTGCTAGCGCGCAGTGGCTAGCCTCGTCGGCTTCGCACAGGTGTGTCAGTGTCTGTCCCTAGTCATGGTGTGCGGCGGAATGATCGGAATAATTTGTCTTCTGTTTGTTACTTTCACAATTGCCTCTACGGCTGGCGGAGTTGTGGATTTTAAAGTTGCTACCAAAGTGAAATGGGTTCATTTTTTATACAAGACAACAGGAGGCTGAGACACTTGGGAGTCATGACCCAAGTGGGCCTGCCCCCTTTAGAGTGTAAAGGAGTATACAGGGCCGAAACACTTCTTTGACGGGGGGACTCCTCTGATGATCAGATTGCCTCCTGTTGTATCACTCTGTATAGAGTTTCCTATCAGCACAGACCTGCTGTGTTCATATCTTTGTTTCCTGGTAACACAATTTAAAAAAAAAAATATATACTGTATATATCAACAGAACAGTTTTGATATTACTAATGCTACCTTCACTGGATACACTTGATTTCTATGAAATGTTTTCATAATTTGACATGAGGTAATGACTTATTACTAGGGCAAGTTTTTATGGCATTATATGAAGCGATCTGCTTTCTGGGCAATCTACAAATCCGGTGGCATACAATAACACATTTGTATGCCTTTACTTAAGACTATCTTGAACTTTTCTTCAACTACTAAAACCACTGGAGATCTAGCATGATAACATGAAATATTTACCAACTGAATGCATCTAAAATTTAAGTGCCTAAAATAGACTGGAGAAGTGCGGAACATAACCTTTCAAAACAGCTAACTGATATAACTAGATATGCCCTTGACTTCAACACACAGAGGATTAGAAAAGTGAGGAGGCCAAAGAGAGCCTGGAGAAGAATAGTAGAGGAGACAGTCATAGCACATGAAATTTCATGGGATAAGCTAAATAAGATGCCCAAAATAGAAATAGGTGGCAAGTAACTATTGTAGTTGGGGTGTCGTAAAAGGCAACTAACATCAGGTAACATATGGAGAACCTCATAATGTAAAACATATTGCTACAGAAACCACAGCCACAAGAGCATGAGGCTTCCTGCGAGGGGACCAACAGCAGTGGTGGCTCCATGCTCCATAAGGAGTTAAAAGGAAAATGAATGAATGAACTATTGCGGCTCTATTCTATGTTTCATAGAATTTAAACAAAGAATGACATGACAATTATAATATTTAATCATAATTACTTTACTGACATTTGAAAATGTCCTTTTCATAAACAGAAATTCATGAAATATACTGCCATGCTAAGCACAACTATCAAAGATATAACCAAAACAATGACAGGCTAATGAGACATTCCACAGCCAATTTCATTTTAAAATTTCAATTGTTGAACTTAATTGTTACTTCAGGTTAAGAACCTCTAACATGAGAGGCTCAATGTCCACTGGGTTCACCTGCAAGAGAACCTTGGCATGCTCCTCACTCAGAACCTTTAGATCACACAGCCTGTCCATTGCACTCACATAGTATTCTTTAGCAAACTCATAAGAGAAATAGGATTCAAAATAATGTTTTAGAAGGACTATGTACTGATCCTGAAGGGATGACACAAACTCTCTATTGGAGATATTTACGCCTGCTGGGTCAAAGATGATTATCACCTGAAACAATATTAAAACAATGTCAGCCATTTATGCACTGTTTGTGAAGAAGGACAGGCAACATTAATTATGAGTTTTCTTCTACGACAGACATTAATAATACATGACATGCACATAACCATAATCCTTCACCTCTCTAAGCCTTCAACTATCTTATGCTGAGTCCTCCTGTCCTGTACCACCAGTTCCAGTTCTTTTCATGTCTTTCTCTCACCCCTGTAATTTCTGTCTGCAATTATCTTCTCCGTGTGTTTTCCAGTCTTGTCACCCAATGACTTCCATCTGTTTGAGCTAATAAGGTTTAAGGGGAAAAAAAAAGTTGACATCAACTGATGAAAGATATCTTTGAAACTAGGGGTCGGAGTGGATAAGAGATATGGCATCCAACTCGAATTCTAAAGGTAGTGGGTTCTATTCCCAGTTGAGGGAATATAATTTATGGAAATTTTTTTCAGAAGCAGTGGTCCTAATGATGGTGTCATACTCTCCCCTGGTCTCCTGAGTAGTGAAATCGGATGCCTAGCCTTCTCAGATAAGGGTGAAAAAATAGGAGGTCCCATATGTAAGCTGCACACCTTAAAAATCCCAGGGCAGTGGGAAATCATAAAGAGTAGGCAATAAGGCCGCTGCCCAGGCAAAATTTAAAAATTAGAAACCTACCCACCACAAAAATGTTTATAGAGTGTGATTCCTAAGTACACACACTGGGATTCTTGCTGGTGCTACAGAGTTCGTGCACTGTGCTGAGATCCTCCATGTGTGATCTAAAGGAGGAGATCGGAGCACTGATGGAGTTGTCCATGTGCAATAAAAATGGTCCTTAAAGCCAAAACCAAACCAAATCTTTGAAACTGAATAAAAAAAACTTACAGAATGTTGGAATAAATGTATTCTGAAGAAAAAAAAATTCAAACGGTGACCGAAGACTATTTTTTCTACCGTTGAGTTTTTTCTTTAACAACTGCTGTACTCTGGGATCTCCAAGTCTGTAACCCTTGGGATTTCAGAAAAGGACTGCTCTATCCATTGGCAGTGTCCATTAAGTTGTTGAAGTTTTTGCAGCTTAAGGTTTTTTACTGCAAGAGGCAACCAGCCTCATACCCCACCCCACCAGCTGTCTTTTACAACATTACCTGAAAGGTAACTGTTACCATTCTTTGCTCCCCTTTCGGGCCCTGGTAACTCACAGGACATCTTTGTGCTTGACAACTATATATAAATGGAATAAAAAAGTAACCAAAGAAATACCAACAAATAGTTAACTAACCTGAAGAAGAGCATAAATGTGGTAATCATCTTGGGCCATTGACTTTACCCTTCGGCAATAGTAAACATGGTTATTGTGAAGTGAGACAAAACCTGTCGTGCTCTTCAGAATGCTAGTTGGTATCTCCCCTTTTGGAGTCAGCCATGCATCTTTTTCAATACTGTAGAAAAGTGCTGACCGAAGTAGGAGCGTGTTCATGACGCAAGCTTTTAGGGCAGCAATCTGATCTTCTTGACTAAGACGCCTGAAGTCATCTAAATGCTTGACAAACATAATCAGCTTTCTTACACAAACCTCAGAATGGTTGACCAGGTCTGCTGCTTTTTGGTATTGCTTTGGCTCTGAATAAGGACCCATTTCTGGCATCGCAGCCAATGTCTCTTGGTATGCTGTTGTAATATGCGACAACAGGGAATCTTCATTGTGTGTAAGCTTGTAATACATCCTGGAATCTGTAGGCAACAAGTGTTTCGGAACATGCTTGAAGATTATGTCAGATGTGTTGCCGTGAGCCTTCCCATAAGGAGTAGGTGGCCTCTCCACTTCAGTGATGATTCCCAACCTGCTAGGCATGTCCATTACAGAATTAATAGCATCTACTTCAGTTTTGATTTGCACCACTGGGATGTCTTGTGTTGGAAGGTGTTCTCGCTTGGCTCGGTTTGCTATGACCTTGCTCAATCGCTTTTTCTTCTCATTTTCATCTAAATTTAAAAAAATAAAATAAAGATAATGTCATTGAAGATGCACACAAATTAACCTAAACATAAGCTGCGATGAAAGAAAAAGGAAAAAAAGTACATTAAAAAAAAGAAAACTATTCCCACTATATGCATCTTCACTTTGAATTCTTTTTTTGACGACCAGTGACTACCAATTATGCAGGAGGCTCTCTACGATTATAAATCAACCATATCGATTGGAGGCCGACCTCTGTGCAACCTACGTTTTGCTGATGATATTGATCTGATAGCTGGATCAGAATCAGAACTTCAAGACCTTACCTCTAGACTGGAGAAAGTAACAAGAACGTATGGGATGGAAATTAATATAGAAAAAAGCAAGATATTGGTGAATAGCCATAAGAAACATGTTCCGACCAACATTACGTTAAATGGGCAAACATTAGAAGAAGTTAACACCTTTAAATATCTCGGGTCCACTATATGTAGTGATGGAAGATCAAGTAAAGAAATCAAGACAAGACTTGAGATGGCCTCAGCTGCCATGACAAGGTTGAATGTGATCTGGAAAAGTAACATCAGTTTTCCTGTGAAGGTAAACGGAGAAGAGGAAGGCAGAGAAAATCCTGGGCTGATAACATCAAAGAATGGGCAGGACACGGTTTTTCCACACTTGTACGCATTGCTGAGGATAGAGAGCAGTGGAGGACCCTGTCTGCTGATGCTTCCACCATGGCACCCCTACGACCCATGACGGGTTACGGGCTGAGATGATGATGATGACTACCAAAACTTGGACTTATCTAAAAATGGCACCATGAAGTTTCTTGTTCTATGACATCTTTCACATCCTACAGTGTGAGTCATGATCAGACTTGCTGACACCAGGTACAGAATGAATAATGATATCTTAACTGAAAGTGACCATATCAACAGGGAACCCTTTGTTGCTTCACAGGTGTGACTAAATATCCATTTTCTGTTCTGATGTAACAAGGTTATCCATCGCTCTTCTCCTGGACGTGCAGTTTGATGTGTCTCCCAATGAACATAAACAAAAGACAATCATGTGTCAGAATTGGGTTTGTGACAGTACAAAATTGTCTATGCATTTGGATGTATGTTTTTTCTTTATTTATTGGGGATGACTCACGGGCAAGGTTCACAATTTATCTCACGGCAGCCCATGCTTCACAAATGCATATCAGGACATCTGATGGCATCTACCAATTCTAACCATCCCATATGCTACATAGTCCCTGTGATGCTATAGTGCTAGTTATGAATGTCTGGCTCCCTTGATTACTGGCAGATACACTAACCAGTATTGTTCAGGGTCAAGGTAGATATCTGATCACACTGATACCCATATATCTTCACTAATCCTTCCCTCTTCTTGGAAAGAAATCAACCTTGAGATCGAACAAAGGAGAAGGATATAGGGGACACTGATTAGTCATGTCAGACGCATGTAAAGAGCTAGATGGCCATCAAAAACAAGCAATGGACTTAAGATTCCACAGACAGATGAAGGAGACCCAAAGGCAGACAAGATGAACATTAAAAGGCAGAACTCCAAAAAGAAAGACAGATAAAATAAGAGACAGACTATGACCAGATTGGATAGTTTTGTCTGTGTCTTATGAACCTTCAGATGCATAAGCACCCTGGCAGTTAGTTTGCCTTACCAAATGATGTGATGACCATATCAAGCCACCACTCACTCTCTTGCTAGACTGAGCCTTTCATCATCATCACCATCAATACCCTTCAGCTCCCTAAAGAATATATGCCAAGCCTTCTTGTTCTGTGCCACTCACTCAAGGTCTTTCCATGTCTTCATTATCCCTTTCAAGTATATTTCCAGTTCTCTTCTCCGTGAGTTTTTTTGTCTTGTGGTATATCACAGTAACAACAGCCAGTAGAGCTCATACCTTACAGAAAGTAGAAACAGAACTGTCCGCCCAATGCTGCAATCTCCTTGACCAGTTAAATTAACAATATGTGTCAAGAAACTACCTCTCAAGGATATAAATGATTGACGCAGGTTATGTTTCAATAAAAACACTGTTACAATATCATTTTTAACCCAATGACAACTGGCTCTCCCTTTCTCAGTTTGGTTTAATTTTCTGAGGATTTATTATTGTGATGAAGTGATCCTATTCTTTCGTTGTCTTTTACATTTTTTCTTAATGCAGCCGCCATACAATGGCGAGACAAAAAGGATGGAGGCACGCCATGACAAGGGACACAACTTGGAGCCACAAAGAAAGATAACTCTGTGACAAAGGGGTAGATAATTTCTCTATCAGGCGACCAATCACAAGCCACAGTTTTTCTTATCACCTGACATCAAGCATGCAGTCAAAGATCTTGCTACAAGAACCCATCCACCATTCTAAGATTGACAGGGTCTGTCCTCACAAGCAAGCGCTCAGATGTGGTATTGCAAGATGGAAGACCTGTCATTAAGGGTGCAGAGCTATAGGAGCCGCCTAAAAATTATATAATGTGGGCAACTGGAAAATATAATGTGGCACGCAACTGAATTCAGTATGTTCTCACATGTTTGCGGTGTATAAGTGGAAGTCCAAGACTTCAGTTTGAACACATGCGATAGCTCAAAATAATTACACATCTGTCCTCTTTAATTTGAATTATAAATCTTGGATGTGTCTTAACTGACATTGTATTAATAAATATTCCAAGTGTGTATACATTTTTTTTCGACACCCTGTATATATATATATATATCTATATATATATAGATATATATATATATATATATATATATATATATATATATATATATATATATATATTGTAATAAAAATGAAGACAAAATACTACCACGTTTAAAAGCAAAAATATCCTATTGGTTGTAAATTGATGTGCTCTGAGAATGCACTGCCCTACCATTATTCCAATGACAAATGATCCTTATTATGCTAGTTTTAAATTAAGGGATCCATCCCTTGCATAAAATATTGTGATTACTACCACGACCTCTGACTCTATCTACGAACTTTCGCTTTTCTGAATTCTTTTTTTAGGCCGTACCAAACAGATGGCCCGCTGTCTTTCATTTCAACCAAACTTAGAGATGCAGTTAAAAAAGGAACAGGGTCGGGGATGTAAAGGGTTAGGTTTAGGAATCATAAACCTAACCCTATACCCTAACTATAATTCTGATGCTAACGACATATTTCAATAGCATCGAAGGACTCATGATACTGTGCTTTATTTCCACCAAAAAGTACACATTTCTCACCGTTTCGCTCAGGAAAAAAACTACGAAAAATCGTATTTACAGCTTTTTCACACGTAATAACGTGCACAAACACAGTGACCGTGATAATATAATAATAAAAAATGTATTAATTAATTTTTTTAAAAACAAAACAAACGTAGTAATAACATACGATAATCGCACACATGCCCACGCGTAATCGACTTTGCTGACTAATTTAACCAATTTACTGTATGGATTTACTCTAGAAACAGAAAAGTTTACGAAACAAACTTTTTTTTCTAGTGATGTAGGGCCTACACAGAATATTATGACATTAATTTATTGGAAATATTTAAAAGGTCAAATATAACTGGAAAGATTAAGAGAATGGTTTAAAAATACAACTAAGCAAAGCAAACACCTAACAGCAAAAAATATTTAACCAAATGAAGAACAGAATATCGAATCTAGGAAGAAAAAACGTGCTACCAAAATTATTATTAAAAAGTTGGTAGACCAGTGATAACAAACAGATCGCCACTTTACTGAAAAATAAAGCAGCGAATCTCGACTGCTGAAATAAAGTAGGCCTACTGTATGGAGTTACTCTAGAAACAGAAAAGTTTGCGCAAAAAAACTTTTTTTTTCTAAGTTATGTACACAGAATATTATGACATTAATTTATCGGAAATATATTCAAGGGCAAGATATAACTGGAAAGATTAAGACAGCGATTAAAATGCAACAAGGCAAAACAACAGCAATATTTAACCAAGTTATAAGTACTTAGCTTTTTTTTTTAAAAATGGCGTCTAGGTGTTGTGGCAAGTGTGGTTTATTAAAAATACGTCATGTCACGCTAAAAACCCCGAATTGTTGGGTATAAAAGGATTTGATTGGTTGCTGGGAGAGACCTCGTTTTAAAAACAGACGGCGAGAATCCCAGAATAAAAAAATTAAAAGAATTGGTAAAAAAAAAAAACCTGGGCTAGAAAATATTTTCTGATTTAAAATTTAAAAACTTGGGTTAGAAAATATTTTTAGATTTTTATTAACTCTTAAAGGACGATCGACCAGTTTTCTTGGTCGATATTTCTAGCCTCAGATGACGGGAGGCCCCGAATCTTGGTCGACATGTTTGAACTAAGTTTTTGTTTCGTTTCATCACAGTTAGAAGTTTTCGATGACTGGGAAGCGGAAGTATAGCCATTTTTATTATTATTTCTAACGTGGGAGAGTTCTAGCGTTACTCTTTCGAGTAAATACAAGCGAATTACGATTGCAACCACGTTTAAGTTTTACAAAATTTGGGTTACCTATTTTCGATACATATTTTCTATGGCATCTAATTCATATTCTCGCAAGCGACCTGCTCGTCTAAGTGCTCAGCAGGCCCTTAGTTTGCTAGAACATTTCAGCGAAGATGAAGACGGGTACAGCAGTAGCGATTTCAGTGTTAATAATTCTAGGTCTAGTTCATCTTCCAGCGATGTGGATTCAGAGAATGAAGGTGTTATATCAGGAAGAGTGGGCGTGGTTCCATCACCTAACATTGATTCTTCAACATCAGACCCAGTAGGACCTAATTTAGTTTTACAAGAAGGGGAAAGACGAAAACAGGAGTGTGTCAGAAATATAGAATGGCAGGAAGCAAAATTGGGGGCACTAACAATGAATAGCTTTAGATTTCAACCTAAAGACGGAAGAGCAGTGGGTGTGTCCGCAAATTTAGGCCTAAATGAATCATCTACCCAGATCCAGTGTTTTGAAACCCTTGTATCATCAGCTGTAAGGGAGGAAATTTTAAAAAGCATAAACTGCTTTGCAGAAATTGAAGTACAGAAGCATACACCGTCACTGAAAAGATCAAGATATAATCGATGGAATCCAGTAAGCGATTATGAGCTGCTAAAATTTTTTGCTCTGCATCAAGCAATGGGTATCGACAAAAGGCCAAGCATAAAAGATTATTTCTCCTCACAAGAGCCTATGTTTCACACTCCATTTTATTCCCAAATGATGGAGAGAGACAGATTTTTGTCTATATTGCAAACTATGTTGCATATCTGTGAGCCAGTTGCAGAAGGGAAAAATAAAATAGAGCCCTTCGTTCAAATGTTATGCTCTAAATTTGTTGCGGCATACACTCCGAACCAAGACGTAGCTATTGATGAGATGATTATAGGATGGAAAGCTAAATCCTCCAAGGCCAAGTAAATTATCAGATAACCCATTGGAAAGACTGGAGGGTGCAAAACATATAATGCAAAGAAGCACTAAGTTCAATAGGTGTAAAGTTTGCAGTACACCTGACGACAGGAAAAGGACAAACTATTATTGTGCCGGATGTACTTGCCACCCCCATCTGCACATAGATGAATGTTTCCTAAAATGGCACACTAAAGCTAAATTGTAAATATAAGTTGGGGTGTAATGAGTGCTCTTTGTGAGAGCAGTTCAGCATATATATCACATTTTGTGATCTTTTTCAATTATTTGTAAATTTGTGACAGTAGAGTGTATTTCATTTTCTGGATGACACATGGAAAGTAGTTAGAGTATAAACTTGATGTGTGGTTTATTTCCAAAATGGATATAGTTTACAGTGATTTCTATATTGGATGGTGGATTAGCTGTCTTTAATTGGTAAGTCTGATATGTTTGTTTTGTTTTTTGTTTAGTAAAATATTTTTCTGTCTCGTCTTTAACTACTTTATATTCATAAAAATTTTGTAAATCTTTAAACTGAAAATTTTCACAATCCTCATTCATTTTCCTTTTTAAATATATATAACATGACTATATTCAGTTAAAAACTTTGAAATAACTGACACTTACATGTTAACACTATATGAAAAACCTGTGCCGCAGAAAATTTGTGACAAAAGAGTGTCTTTCCTTTTCTTGAAGCCAATTGAAAAGTAGTTAGAGTATAAACTTGAACCCATATGTATTTTATTTCCAAAATGAATGTAGTTTACAAATATTTGTATCTTGGATAACATAAAAGATTTATTTGCTATCTTGAGTGGGTAATTCTGATATTTTTTTTTTTTTTTGGTAAAATGTTTTTCTTCACAGTCTCCAACTATTTTATACTCATAAAAATTTTTTTTAAATTTATAAACTGAACATATTCAGAATCCACATTCATTTTCCTTTTTAAATATATATAACATGACTATATTTGTTAAAAACTTTGAAATAATTTACACTTACATGGTAACACTATATGAAAAACCTGTGCCGCAGAAAATTTGTGACAAAAGAGTGTCTTTCCTTTTCTTGAAGCCAATTGAAAAGTAGTTAGAGCATAAACTTGAACCATATGTATTTTATTTCCAAAATGAATGTAGTTTACAAATATTTGTATCTTGGATAACATAAGTGATTGATTTGCTATCTTGAGTGGGTAATTCTGATATGTTTTTTTTGTTTTTGTAAAATGTTTTTCTTCACAGTCTCCAACTATTTTATACTCATAAAAATTTTTTTTAAATTTATAAACTGAACATATTCAGAATCCACATTCATTTTCCTTTTTAAATATATATAATAATAAATTCTTTAAGCACCAAACACGGCGCATAAGGCAGAAATCAGTGCTCTCCAGGTTGTTCGTTGTGACGCCACTCCTCTTAGCTCTTGCACATTATTTAGGCCCAACGTTCTTCCTTCTCTTATTATTGTTCTTCTGAGTGTTTCTTTTGGTCTTCCTTTTTTCCGCTTACCCTCAGGAACCCAAGTGAGCGCCTGTAGTGGTATTCTGTTGTTTTGCATTCGTAGGACATGACCGATATATGACCATCGTCTTTTCCTTATATAGTCGGAGACATATTTCTGCCTAGAGTCTTCTCTTATTTGTCGATTAGTCTTGAATTCTTTCCAACTGATGTTCATGAGTTTTCTAAGACATTTGTTCTCGAATGTATTCAGCTTGTTCTCCAATGATTTTGTTATTTTCCAACTCTCACAGCCGTATGTTAACACTGAGATAACATTTGAATTAAACAGACGAAGCTTGGTATGTATATTCAATGATCGTAATTTCCAAATGTTAGATAATCTATTGAAGGCGCTAGCTGCCAAAGCAATTCTAGTATGGATTTCTCTTGTTGTGTCACCATCCTGAGTCATTTTACTGCCTAAATAATTGAAACTTTCAACTTTCTGTAGTTTTTCCCCGTTCAAGATGATATCAAAGGTCTCGTTAGAAAAGTTCATAGCTTTAGTTTTAGAGGCATTTATTTGGAGACCAATTTTAACCGAGAGATGACACAAATTATTTATTGCTTCTTGGGATTGTCTTGGTGTTGAACTTAAGAATGCTACATCATCTGCGAAATCCAGGTCCCCCAGGAATTTTCCATTTGTCCATTTTATACCCAATTGTTCATTGTGGGTAAAGTTTCTCATAACCCAATCAATAGCTATTCCAAAAAGTAGTGGTGACATAATACAGCCTTGTTTCACCCCCTGTTTCTACTGTAAACCATTCTGTATTCCCTTTATTTGTTCTAACACAACATCTTGCATTGTCATATAGCGCTTTGATTATATTCACATATTTTGTTGGAAAACCATAGATTGTAAGTATCTTCCACAATGATGGGCGGTGTAGACTATCAAAGGCTTTTTGAAAATCGACGAAGGTGATAATAAGTGGCGATTGCCTTTCCACTGATTCTTCTATAATTGTTCTTAGTGTGAATATTTGATCAATACATGATCGTTTCGGCCTGAAACCCGCTTGTTCTTCTCTGATCTTTTCGTCAGCATGCAATTTAAGTCTTTCTAACATCATGCAACATAATAATTTTCCAGGTACTGATAATAGAGATATACCACGCCAGTTATTACAGTCTGATAGATCACCTTTCTTCGGTAACTTTACAATAATACTGTCTTTCCATTGTTGTGGTGGTTGTTCTTCACTCCATACTTCATTTATAATATCTAAAATTCTCAAGAGGTTGTTGTCATTAACTGCTTTAAATATATATAACATGACTATATTTGTTAAAAACTTTGAAATAATTTACACTTACATGGTAACACTATATGAAAAACCTGTGCTGCAGAAAATTTGTGACAAAAGAGTGTCTTTCCTTTTCTTGAAGCCAATTGAAAAGTAGTTAGAGCATAAACTTGAACCATATGTATTTTATTTCCAAAATGAATGTAGTTTACAAATATTTGTATCTTGGATAACATAAGTGATTGATTTGCTATCTTGAGTGGGTAATTCTGATATGTTTTAGTTTTGTTTTTTTTTTTGTAAAAATTTTTTCTTCACAGTCTCCAACTATTTTATACTCATAAAAAAATTTTTAAATTTATAAACTGAACATATTCAGAATCCTCATTCATTTTCCTTTTTAAATAAATATAACATGACTATATTTGTTAAAAACTTTGAAATAACTGACACTTACATGGTAACACTATATGAAAAATCTGAGTCGCAAAAAATTCCTTGCGTAAAACATGGGAAAACCCCTACGTCCTGAGAGAGCTAATTAAAATAATTTTTTTTTTTCTTGGCAGAAAATCCTTTCAATGAGTCTGTACGGCCCTACACTGCTAAAAGTATAAAAAATGTACATTGTATGATAAAAATGTACAAGTTGAGAGGTCTGTTATGTGGTTTTTTTTTTTTTTTTTTAAATTCTGGAAACAATGGAGAAAAATAAACTGCTCATAACTGGCAAAATGGGGTGTTTGTTTTATTGAAGAATCTACTTTATTTTTTCTATTTTTCCATTCCCATGCTGTTTTAATCCAAACATCAATAAATTATAATTAAATTCAATAAAATTTATTATAACATTTTACAGAATTTTACAAAAATTTATCTTATTTTTATTATTAACTTGTTTTACATGTTTTAATCTACTAAATCATTTATAAATTATATATATAAGTAAAAAAACATTAAAAACAAATTTTAAAAAATTGAGTTTGATAAAGTTATAATGACTATTTGAAACCTTAGTGGGTTCAATATATAAGACTCATTCATTAAATATTAATGCATCTATTACTTAATAATGGGATGAATGATCTCACATCAACTGTATAGATAAGAATCTATCAAATAATTGATGCATAAAAAAATAATGAAATTATTCAAAAAATGGGTAAGATAGACACTATAACAATGCTCAATAATGGGTTATCAAAACAATAATTAACAATTAAATTATAGCCAATCAAAATTAAAATAAGTTATAAAGAATCCTTTCATTAATAAAAAATATTAAGTAGCAGCAGATGAGAATATCGTCCAATAGGATTAGAGCCAGAATTTTGCCAAAAGTGATTAAAAAATACGTCCTATAGAAAAATTACTAAAAAATTTTTAAAATAATTTAATTTAAAAAAAATATATATAAAACAATAAAGAGTTCATCTTCTCCTACACCGGTATCAGTAAGATAAAGCGAATTCTGGGAATCGCTATCACTAAAATAGTCCAATATATATAACGGCCGAGAGCCCTCTTAAAAAAAAAAATTAATAAATAAATAAAAAACATGCGTAAAATAAAGAATCCTATAAAGTGAAAAAAAAAAATTAAAAAAATAAAAAATAGCTATACAATATAAATAAAACTGAATATTTAAGAGCGCAAAAACTTGCAACTGATGCTGTCATGAATCCTCAATCTCAAAGATCTCTAAGCCTATAAAAAAATAAATCGTTTATCTCTTGAACCAAATTCAAAAAAAAAAGGTGTTTGTTCCTTCTTATTGTCATCTTTTAAGGTTGATTCAGCTCCATTTTCCTAGGTTACTATACAGCGGAAAAATAAAATAGTAAACAATCCTAGTCAAAGATAAAAAATGTTCTAGAATTCAGCTTCTTCAGATCAAGAAAAAAAACCTATCAGATTAGAAAACACGGCAGATAAGCATAGGATCATTTTAAGCTTATGCTCTCAAAGTTAGGAAACTAATAAACATTCAGTGCTGAAAATAGATTAAAAGAAGGAAAGAGGCAATATTCAAGTTCTGGTGCTCAAGAAAGGCCAAAAAAAGAAGAAAAGCAGAAAAAAACACGGCCAAAAATGCCTTTAAAATTAAAAAAGAAAAAACGAAAGTCTTAAAAAAGTAACAAAATTAAAGATGTTAAGAAACAAAGTAAAAAAAAAAACAACGGCAGCCTAATACAAACCGCAGCTTCAAAGAATCATCCAAACCAGCGGCAAAATGTAAGAAGAAAATATACCCTAGCTAAAAGCAATCAGTATGTTGTAATGTCCAAAGTTTAATCTACTGTATGTAAAAATGGTTATATTTACTAACATGGTATTTTGACTAATAAAATATAAGCAAAGTTAAAATGAAAATTCCTGCCCAAAAGCCCACAACGAAGGTTAGCCCCACCCGAGCCCAGATAGGGAAGAAGTAAGAGAAACTGAAGGAGGGGGGAGAGGGAAAAAAAAAAAAAAAGAAATAGATAAGAAGATAAACTAAAATAAAGGAAAAAAAGTAAAAAAAACAAATATCCCATGAAGGAAAGGGGGAAGAAAGGTATCAGCCGAAGGATAGAGAAAAGGTGGGAAGAAAAAATAAAGAAAAAGGAGAGAAAAAGAGTAGAGGTGACTAAACAACTCAATTATGAATGAAGTTGTAAATTAATTAAGATTAGAAAAATATATTTTATTAAAAAAAAATCCCCAAAATAGGAAGTAACAAAAAAAAGTTTGATTTACTGGGCTAATTAATCTAGGAAAATAAATTAATTATAAAAAGTTAAAAGAAAAACAAGAAAAACATTGTATAATTAAAATACATTGGCAAAACAAAAGCAGCTCCAAGTATTAATTTAAAAAACAATTGCTTCTTTGCAGATATAGTGAGGATTGTGGTAATTTAAGAATAAATTTTCCTGTGGAAGGTACCAATAATCATAAAATCGGGAATACTAAAATATATACAAATTACTGTGTAAAAATAATTGTTAAATAATTATTATATGTTTATTTATTAATATAAAAAAAAAAAAATAAAAAAACTCAAGCCGTTCGCACAAAAAAAAAGTGAGGTCGCAATTAGAATAGGAATTCATATCTTTCTTCATTAGAAAAGGATTGTAAATCACAGGGGATTTTTCAATAATACTAGAAGGAAACAGAGCCAAAGGACTCTGCAAAAAAAGGGAAATGTTCTTATATCCACCACACAAAGTGTTGTTTGAAACAAATAGGCAAAACTGCTATCAGGATTTGTGTACAAGAAAATTACAAGAACACAAACATGTGATAATGCTGAAACAAATACGCATAATTTTGTATGTGTGTCATTAGTATCATTATTGAAGCGGCATTTTAAATGGTTTGTTTTAAAATTTGAAAATGAAAAAAGAAAGGAAACCATAGTTATGAAACTTGGTCATAGTGTATGGGCCAAATGAGGATGAGAGAGCAGGGTCAAGGAGGAATTCTTCGAGCTGCTTCAAAGAAAAGAAGTGAATGGACTTAATGCCTAGAAGAAATTAATCAAATGAATCGGAGATTTCAATTGCCAGTCAGATTGCTGGAAAATGAACCATGCTAAGATGGTGTGGAAATTATCGGAAGGGTATTAAGGAAAAAAAGATAAGTAAAATTATCTCAATGACAAATTGAAAGCGACTCCTTAGAAAAAAACTTCAGTGAGCAGAATCTGATCATTACAAACACAAAGTTTTCCCCCATATAGCGCATAACATAATGCATACACTAAGATGTGAACCAATAAAGAATGAGGAAGTCAAGTGATCGACTATGCCATAATTAGGAGGAGCTCATTCAAGTTTATCCGGGATGCTAGAGTCTGGAGGGGGGCCAGAGATTGGAAGTGATTGTACCTAACCAAGAATTTTCTTACAATCAAAAAAAGAACAACTGAAAGAAAGAGAATTGCTCAGCCTAGGAACTGCCCAACATCACGCAAAAGAAACCTAAGTAAACGAACAGTAGAAAATGAGCATTAAGGACTACAAGCTGAGAGAGCCAGAAAATTAAAGACCAGATATCAGGGGGATTATTGCTACAGCAGTGAGCAACACAGAAGAACGACCTGATGACTTGGAAACCCTCTGGATTAAATTCAAGGATATCATAAAGACAGCTGCTGCAGAAGCATGCGGTGAAGTCCGACTCGGAAACAAGAGAAAGAGGACACCTTGGTGGACAGAGGAAGACAAAGAGAAAATAAGAGAGAAGAAAAAGGCATGGAAACAATACTTAGGAGCTAAAAACACAACAGGACAAATGGAAAAATATAGAGAATATGTGACACTCAGAACAGAAGCAAAGAACAAAGTGCTAGCAGCAAAACAGAAGTCCTGGGAAGAATTTGGAGAAAAGCTAGAAAAAGATGCAAAAGAACATGAGGAAGGAAAAACAATGCCCTCTCAAATTTATAAAGGACAAGCAAGGCAAATTGCTTACTGCCCCGAAGGAAGTAATGGAAAGATGGAAAGAATATTTCTCAGAACTCCTGGATGGTGAGCATGGTGAAGCATCAGAAATGATAACCACTAGCACAGAAGAGAAAACCAATGATGGTGAAGATGACATAAAGATGGAAGAACTGAGGGCAGCACTAGAGAAAATCAAGATGGGCAAAGCAGCAGGGCATGATGGTATAACACCAGAAATGGTTAAGTACATGGGAGCATCAGGTGACCTATTACTCTTAAGGTCCTACAGGCAGCATGGTGCAACAAGACCATACCAAAGGATTGGGAGATTGCCATCATAACACCAATTTTCAAAAAGCGTGACAATCGACAATGTGGAAACCATAGAGGCATATCCCTTCTCAGTGTCCCTGGTAATATCTACTCTAGAATCCTAGAGCAGAGACTCCGACCCTAGCTAAGCCACAACTGGATGAGGTCCAGTGCGGATTCCGAGCGAACCGAAGTACTCAAGACCTAATCTTCACACAGCTGAGTGAAAAGGCCCTTGAGTATAAGAGTGAGATCCATCTTTGTTTCATAGATCTGGAAAAGGCGTTTGATAGGGTCTCCTGGAGCAAACTTTGGGACTGTTTGGCAAGGAAGAACATTCCAGCACCTCTGATTCATGCTATACAGAGCTTCTACAAGTCTTGCAGAAATTATGTGAGGATAGCAAACCATTAGTAAGAAGTGTTCAGGACCACCACTGGTGTAAGACAAGGTGATATCCTGTCACCTTATCTTTTCATACTCCTCATAGACGATGTCATCAAGGCATGTAAGGAGATAACAAGAAAGTATTCAGTGGGGTACTGGAAGATGAGACAGGTCTGTATTTTGGAGCTGGCATTTGCTGATGATGTTGCCTTGATTGCTAAATCAGAGGCACACCTCCAATCCAACCTGCAAGTCTGGAAGGAAGAGCTGGAGAAGAGAGGGATGGTCATAAGCAGCTCTAAAAAAAAATCCATGGTGATATCACGAGAAGAACGAAGACATCAGATTAAGCTGGGAGAACAGGTCCTGGAGCAGGTCGACCACTTTAAATACCTCAGAGCTATTATAGACTGAAAGGGAGGCATCAAAGAAGAGTTGGCCACTCGAAAAGCAGCAGCTGGGAGACTTTTTCAGGCCATAAATCGAGGATTCCTCAGCAAAGAGAGAGGTTGGTAAGAAAATGAAGATGACTGTATACCATTCCACCTATGTCCCAGTCTTGACATATGGATGCGAGTCATGGGCAATGACTACAACCCACAAAAGCCAGATCCAAACCTCAGAAATGAGGTATCTTACGAAGGTGGTTGAAGTAACAAGAAGAGACATGGTACGCTACCAGACGATAGGTCAAGGCCTTAAATCCCACCCCCTGCAGACCCAAGTAGAACAGTCCCAACTAAGATGGTTTGGCCATGTCTGCAGAATGGGAGAAGATCGGCTACCATGACAAGCATGGGAAACAAAGAGCCAGGGATCCAGACCCCCAGGACGACCCAGAGTCCGCTGGGAGGACAACATCAGACAATCTTTGAAGGACCGAGGACTAGAATGGAACCAGGCCAGGAGGAAGACAGCCGATAGGATAGTCTGGCGCTCTCTCTTCCAAACCTCTACACCTCACGGTAGAAGGGTAACAACTAAGTAAGTAAGTCATTAGTACATGAAACTTCTAATGTGACCAGCTCCAGATGATCACACGAACATCCAGCCAGCAGGAATGGAATTTTAAGTTAATGTAAAAAACCAAATGAAGAAATGTAAAACGTCATAAAGATTCTAAGAGACAGAAATACTTCTGACTCAGATGGCGTTCCAGACGAATCCTTTGAACCAGATATCGCCGATCAAGAGATTTACAGCAGTGTAGTTTCCAGGGGGTGTCTGAAGAAGACAAAGAAAGAACAGGATTACTGCACCCTCAGGCATGTCGTACAAGGTGACTAATACAAGATTGTGCATAAGGCTGGCAACCTCACCATGTAAAATAAATTGCCACAGAAACCACAGGTGCAAGAGCATATGAATGCTTGGTGCAGGCTCCTGCAAGGGGACCAGTGTGGAACTACCACTGCAGCTGGTCCCTTTTGCAGGAAGCCTGGACCATGCAGCCACATGCTCTTGTGGAGGTGGTTTCTGTGGTAATTTGTATCAACTAATCTTTAGAAAGTTTAAGAAAGGATATTCTTAAAAAAAGAGATATAATCGCATGGTCCATCCTTTCTGATTTACAGCATTCATCTTGTTTTTATTTTATTTTTCACTTTTTTGCACATACAGGGTATCCCAAAAGTCCCTATACCTCTATACCACTAAATATTTTGTTTATAAACAAAAATGAAGTTTAGTAATAATTTTTTTCAAATCAGATTAATCTCTGACGTTCACATCAATAACACCAGAACGGCCACCACTGTTCTCTGCACACATGATGCTATGTGCCATATGCGATTTTTCTTCCTTTAAAAAAAATATATATATATATGTAGCACAATGCATTGGAATACAGTGCGAATGACTTTCTTAAGCCAATCTGCTGTTTCATTTCTGGTGTGGCTGACTTTCTGCTTGACAGTACCCCAGAGTGAGTTATTGCAGGCTGTGAGATCTGGGCTTTGTGATACAGGGATTTTTGGGACCCCACTGTAAATTAATTTATACTTTCTGTACTGCTTTTGCATGTCCTGTCCCTCATGCAGACCTCATGGACATAGCGGCCTTTATTTTTCTCATGTACTAGTATAACTATCCTGATCCCATATTTTCAATTACACCATACAGAACGTCAGGCAGAGATAAAACAATTCTGATTAAACCTAATCCATCTCTCTATCTCCATTTTTGTTTTTCCTTCTTTCCGAAGTTCAGTCTCAAAAAGTTGTCACCATATGCCACTGGGTTTACTTTCCCTGTACTCTTTAATTGATGATGCTTCTATTTCAACAAACAACAAAGAAACAGCACAAACGTACCTTGTCTTTTGATGCATTTCTTCTGAAAAAGGCCTTACAAGACTCACAAGTTACTGCACTGAAATTGTATCCCAAGGCTTTATCTCCACAAACACCACATACTTTGTCATCTTTGCTTTTAGATTTCCTAAAAGAATAAGGTCCTAAAGCACCAGGGTGTCCAACAGATGTGCTGGGTTGGTCAACATGCTCAAAAATACTACTTGAGCTTGAAGCAACCATGTCATCCTCTGACAAGAATCCAGAGGAAGCCTATCAAAAGAATAAAATGCAACAAATAATTTTTTACAGAATTAAAACATAGCAAATAGCTTGCATGTATACCATAGAGCAGGGGTCAGCAACCCAGGAGCTTTTGGGGTCTACTTTAGTAGCTATGAGCCCTCTAAAGATCTACCATACCTCTCTCTCTCTCTCTCTCTTTGTAATTTTTTTTTGGTTGTGTGGGTGGGGGGGGTGGGCGGGGGGGGGGGGGGGGGGGGGGGGCGAGGGGGGGGGGGGGGGGGGGGGGGAGATGATGAACCTTACAAAGAAAAGATTAGAGGAAAACATGAATAACAGGATAAGATACTTCTGTTGAAATAACTTTTTGAAACTTTATTGATGCAATTAAAATTAAGGATAATATAATGTAAACTTACATTAAAATGGTCCAGTGGACTGTGTGACAGAATTACTGCAGTTTATAGTTATGAGTTTGGTTATTTCTATTTGACTATTCTTGATAATTCCATTGTATTCCTGTATAACAGGAAGCTTGAAGTCATAATAGGAAGAAGTAATCTCATTGCAAACCAACGGGCTGATCACCCGTTTGCCAGTCACTTCGATTACGGAAACAACAGCAAATGGATTGATTTGCCGTTGCCCTAAAGACGCCAATAGGCGTGATGGGAAACAATGGCAAAGAAAACCTATCATCTGTGTTGCCCTAAATTCGCAATGAAAACTCTCGAGCTGGCTACTAAAATATATTCATGAACTTACAGCTAGTTACAGAAATAAGCAAGAAAAAGTTACATCTAATAGTACACATAAGCAGATAATGTATATAATTACAACAGAGAAATCTGAAGAATCTGAGGAATCCTAAACTTAATTATAAACCGTAGTCTTAATCCTAACCCTAACGACATGGGCAACGTATTTATATGACAGAAGAAACGGCCCTCTGTTCTTCATTTCAGGCACCATCATGGACAATACAATTAAGTGTACCAGTAATGGACAATACAAAACTCAGTATAAATACCATAATAGTTTTACTACTTGGATGAATCATGGTTTATGGTACACATGCTGCCATTTCACCCAACTCATGATCGATTTGTTGCCGAAGTCTGTGTGTGTATGAGCTCAACACGAGTCATAACTACTCAAAGTGGTTTTTTTTTGTGTGTGTCAATAATTATTTTTGAAAAAGCTCAACACAGATTAAGAGTTAGGGTTAAGATAAGTGTTAGTGGTTATTCTTTTAAGATTTGTAGCTGCTAACCATAATCCTATTTCAGGCTTTATTTTTTCAAATGTAATAAGGTGTAACAAATTATCAATAACACAAGAATGAAACACATAAGGAACAATAATTTCAGATGAACAAGCGCAGCATGCACAGGCCAACTTCAGCAATTTTATTGATCATGAGTTCTGAGAAATTGTGGCGTGTTTCCCATAACCTGTGGATTGAAATGAAGAACAGTGGGATGTGTGTTCGGTATGGACTTATTAAAAATAAAGAAAATTAATAAAAACTTCACAAATGCACTAATAAGGGGCAAGGGTTATGAATCCTAAACCTAATGATGTGGGTGACTTATTCTGATATCATTGAACACACATCCAACTTTTCTTCGCTGCAACCTAAATGGTGGTTCAACATTACTACAGTACAGAGTTGTCGTCAAGTCTTTCCTAACGAGTCTCAAGTCAAGTCACAAGTCCCTAACACTGGCTTCAAGTCGAGTTCTTAATAGAGTCCAAAGTCGATTCTCGAGTCAAGCCCATTTTTAAAAAATCTAACACTGTTTATAGCCACAACTGCACTTTATCAAACAATCCCATAGATTACTACAAATAATAATAACAATAACCCCCCCCCCAGCCTACAATGGAATGGATGGAATAATACATTTGATCAGCATTAAATCTTAAAAGTAAGTGAATTTACAGCATTGTTTTAAGGACACATGCTCTAGTTTTGTCCCGCCCATGAATATTTCTTGGCCTGGCATGTGGTATATTTTCACACTGGCCAGGATGGTAATGTTTACACAGCCAAACAATAATATTGTTCTGACTGTCGCTGTGTCTTGAGACGTTGGTCAAGCAACAGTCAAATTATGTCTGATAACACTGGTATACACACATTTTGGTGCCTTAAATTTTATAGCTGTTCTTGGGTAATTTTGGGTTGCTGATTCCAAAAATGTAATCAGATTTTGTCTATCAGCTCTAGTTTTTGAGATAACTAAGAATGACCATATTAGTAGGGCAATTGTTATGTACAATCCTAGAGTTAGGTGCTATCAGTGGAATTTTGACTTTAGTCTGCATTCATATTATCACAAAAACTCGACAGCATGTTTCCAACTAATTCAGAATAATTGTCTGCTTTAAAGTTACCCAGAAAGTTTTGCACAACTAAAACAAATGATGACCAAGCTGTGGACTCTGTTTTGTTCATGGAATCAATAAAATTTGGATCGTTTATTAACTTTCTAATTTGAGGTCCATCAAAAATTCCAGCTTTAAGTTTGTCTATGCTCAATTCTGGAAACTTTCTGCATAAGTAATTAAAACAGGTACCATCTTTTTTCAGTGCCTTAACAAACTGCTTCATCAAGCCAAGCTTTATATGTAATGGTGACAGTAGAACTCTATTTCGATCAATGAGAGGCTTATTGACAATATTTTTTTTCTCCAACTTTAAATTCATCCCTCAACGGCCACTGTTTCTTTGTCCAGTGCATATCTTTTGCCCTGCTATCCCACAAACATATAAAGCATGGATATTTGGTGAATCCCATTTGCTGGCCAAGCAAGAAGTTCATCATTTTAAGATCTACACAAACCATCCAGTTATGTTCTAAATACTTCAATTTTTCCAGAACTGTGCTTATTGTAGCATACTCCTCCTTCATTGCAGTAGAATGAGCAATTGAATTGAGCCATATTTGTTACCATTGTGTAAGAGAACACCCTTCAAACTTCTTTTAGAGCTGTCAATGAAAAGTCGCCACTCATCTGGTGTATAACTTACACCCATTTTGTTAACAAGACCTCCTACATTAGTACAAAACACAAGGTTGTTTTCTTTACAAAAGAATGGAATAAAACCTTGCTCTCTGCTGCGATAAAATGTAACCTTTGTTTCAGCAGTCAGTAATTTTTTTTCTTTCAATCTTGAAGCCAAAAGTTCTGAAGATTCCTTGGAGAGATATAGATCTCGGATTAGATCATTTAGTTCAAGCTGGTCGAAGCGTTGAGCATCTGAAAAATCATCTTCGAAATCACTATCACTGTCACTTGTCGTTCCACATGCCCCTGATGTCTCATCTTCTAGCAGGGAATCCGAAATCTGACTGAAAGTTGGTATTGGTATGTCATCTCCGTGTGGAACAGGTCGCCTAGCAGAATCTAAATCTGGATATTTTCACTTTTTGTGATTTTTTTCCATTAATTCCCTTAATATTCACAACACAGAAATAACAGTCATCATAGTGGTTCTTGGGCTCTCTCCAAACCATTGGAATTCCAAATTTTAAACATTTTCTTTTCCCACAAGTCCACTGTCGCAGGTGTTCAACACATGTTTTGCAAACAATATGAGGAGCCCAAGACTTGTCCTGGTCACCTAGTTTTACTTTAGAGTAAGCAAAGTATGCCCTTTTCACAAAAACAGTAATATGCTTCCTATGTTCTTCTTTGAAAGTGTACTCTCCACAAATATAACAAAATAAATGTGGTGAAAGAAAACATGCTCTTCTTGAAGATGATGCCATTCTCTGTTAGAAGTGTAATAAAATAAGTAGCATACTAACATGCATGCAGTGGCTTAAAATCTAAAAAAGGCAATTCTGGGAAGATTCTTGGAAAACTGAAACTGAGAGTAAACAAGCAGTTTTCTTTTGTAAAGGACTAGACAGCAATAGTTTTTTTACATAGCCTTATATAGAAAATATTGTAATAATACAAAAATGTCTGTATCTCAAAAACTAGAGCTGCTACAGACAAGTAAATGTGATATTTGGATTGAGCAGGCCTCATTTATGTACAACCAAGAGTAAAATGTTTGGCACCAAAAATTTTTTTTTTTTGTAGGGCTGTGTAATCTGAAGTAAAATGTGTTTACACAATGGAATTCTTCTACATGCTGTAACGTTTGGTGATATCATTAAAACAAAAGAATTTTTTAGTCTCCTTAATAAACAGTGCATTATGGACGAAGACAGGGAGTCAGTTTGCCAAAATCTGCAAGTCTCAAGTCGAGTTGCTAAGGTCTAAATCGTGAGCCGTCTAAGTCGAGTCACTGTGATGCCTAAAGTCCGACTCGAGTCCATGTTGACTGACTTGAGTCAACAACACTGCCACAGTACTAGGCTATCTAATACACCAAATGCTACCATGCTTCCTTTAACCATTTATTAACGCTGGCTTCTGGAAATCATTATAGTGAATTTTAAGGCACCCAAATTAAAAATAATAGGCTAATAATAATAACGACCTGACTGGCGGGGGAGGGGGCGCAAAGAATATTATTTTCATCCCAGTGGGGTTTCTCTGGGATGAAATGAAGAACAGTGTGTCGTGTTCTTTGAAGTCATCCAAATAAGTCGCCAACGTCGTTAGGGTTAGTATTATGGTTAGGCTAGGCGTAGGATTCCTAAACCTAACCCTCACCCCCTTTTTATTGCATCTCTTTAATTTTGTTTAAGGCCGTATCAAACAGACGGCCTACTGTTTTTCATTTCAACCTTTTCCCGGTTACGTCGAGTCTTCTGCCAGTCTTAGCGTCACTCACTTGTAAATAATCACAATTTGGGACTGTCTTGAGTTTCAATACAAAACGTAACTTACCTTTGTTGCATAACTCGTACGTACCAGAGGCAGAAAATCATGCACAAGTAACTCAGCTCATCAGCTGTGATTATTAATACTTCATTCATAGATTAAATAACTGTTCACACGATTTTTATTAGCTTCACTTGGACATTTCTTACCCAGAAATTAATTACTTACCACTGAATCCGAGTCCTCGGCCATTTTCCATATCCGGAAGTTGTTGTATATAGAATATATATATATATATATATATATATATATATATATATATATATATATATATATATATATATATATATATATATATATATATATATATATATATATATATATATATATATATATATATATATATATATATATATATATATATATATATGGCTAGGTGTTGCCCATTTAAACTTGTCTTTTAATTAACTCAATTGAGACGCTTTATCTGAACTCACAAACTGTTGTTTTTCTGTTGTCCAAGTGTTCTACTTCTTTATTTCTTACGAGTGCCTGAAAACATACCTTTATGTTTGTCTAATATTAATTTACTAATATTAATTTACTGTTTACAGGCCTCGGGTTTCCCTTCCTTATGTGTTATTTATCTACAGCGTGCCACATTATAATTTTTCATAGTTCGTTATCTACTATTTTTCAAAATAATAACAAAAGTTTGGTGCATGATCAATAACATTCATTTACTGTAATTAGTTCTTTAGAAATTTCCCGCAGTTAATCTTGGTAGCTACTATTTGCAGTAATCTGCTTCCGTGTTTTCTTTCAGTGTCTTGCGGAGCATTAAACATTTTCATTCAAGTGTTTCCAACCAGACCACAAGATCTTTTATATTTTGGCATGCATTCTAATATAATCGATGGACCTTGTGTCTAGGTTTAACGGTACGCGGCTCGCCAAAACTCATTCCAAATCTTCTCGTCTTCATCAGTATTTGCACTATGTCTTCTTTTCCCTTTTTTATACCCATATTTCTGTTCACCAAATATGTCCGACTATGCCATTATTAGGAGGAGCTCATTAAAATATGTCCGGGATGCTGGAGTCTGGAGGGGGCCAGAGATTGGAAGTGATCACTACCTGCTTACAATCAAAAGAACAACTGAAAGAGTTGCTCGGCCTAAGAACTGCCCAACATCACGCAAGAAACCAAGTAAACGAACGGAAGAAATGAGCATTAAGACCTACAAGCTGAGAGAGCCAGAAATTAAGACCAGATATCAGGGGCTTATTGCTACAGCGGTGAGAAACACAGAAGAACAACATGATGACTTGGAAACCATGTGGCTTAAATTCAAGGACATCATAAAGACAGCTGCTGCAGAAGCATGAGGTGAAGCCCGACTTGGGAACAAGAGAAAGAGGACACCTTGGTGGACAGAGGAAGTCAAAGAGAAAATAAGAGAGAAGAAAATGGCATGGAAACAATACTTAGGAGCTAAAAACACAGCAGGACAAATAGAGAAATAGAGAGAATATGTGATACTCAGAACAGAAGCAAAGAAGCACGGTCAAGTATCAGAAATGATAACCAATAGCACAGAAGAGGAAACAAATGGTGATGAAGATGACATAAAGATGGAAGAACTGAAGGCAGCACTGGAGAAAATCAAGATGGGCAAAGCAGCAGGGCATGATGGTATAACACCAGAAATGGTTAAGTACATGGGAGCATCAGGCGACCTATTACTCTTAAGGGTCCTACAGGCAGCGTGGTGCAACAAGACCATACCAAAGGACTGGGAGATTGCCATCATAACATCCAATTTTCAAAAAGGGTGACAATCGACAATGTGGAAACCATAGAGGCATATCCCTTCTCAGTGTCCCTGGTAAAATCTACTCTAGAATCCTAGAGCAGAGACTCCGACGCCTAGCTGAGCCACAATTGGATGAGGTCCAGTGCAGATTCCGAGCAAACCGAAGTACTCAAGACCTAATCTTCACACTCAGACAGCTGAGTGAAAAGGCCCTTGAGTATAAGAGTGAGATCCATCTTTGTTTCATAGATCTGGAAAAGGCATTTGACAGGGTCCCCTGGAGCAAACTTTGGGACTGTTTGGCAAGGAAGAACATTCCAGCACCTCTGATTCATGCTATACAGAGCTTCTACAAGTCTTGCAGAAATTATGTGAGGACAGAAAACCATAAATCAGAAGAGTTCAGGACCACCACTGGTGTAAGACAAGGTGATATCTTGTCACCTTATCTTTTCATACTCCTCATGGACGATGTTATCAAGTCATGTAAGGAGAGAACAAGAAAGTATTCAGTGGGGTACTGGAAGATGAGACAGGTATGTATTTCAGAGCTGGCATTTGCTGATGATGTTGCTCTGATTGCTAAATCAGAGGCACATCTCCAATCCAACCTGCAAGTCTGGAAGGACGAGCTGGAGAAGAGAGGGATGGTCATAAGCAGCTCTAAAACGAAATCCATGGTGATATCACGAGAAGAAAGAAGACATCAGATTAAGCTGGGAGAATAGGTCCTGGATCAGGTCGACCACTTTAAATATCTCGGAGCTATTATAGACCGAAAGGGAGGCATCAAATAAGAGTTGGCCACTCGAAAAGCAGCAGCTGGGAGACTTTTTCAGGCCATGCATCGAGGATTCCTCAGCAAGAGAGAGGTTGGTAAGAAAACGAAGATGGCTGTATACCGCTTCACCTATGTCCCAGTCTTGACATATGGATGCGAGTCATGGGCAATGACTACAACCCATAAAAGCCAGATCCAAACCTCAGAAATGAGGTATCTGAGAAAGGTGGTTGAAGTAACAAGAAGAGACATGGTCCGCAACCAGACGATACACCAAGGCCTAAAATCCCACCCCCAGCAGACCCAAGTAGAACAGTCCCAACTAAGATGGTTTGGCTATGTCTGCAGAATGGGAGAAGATCGGCTACCACGACAAGCATGGGAAACAAAGAGCCAGGGATCCAGACCCCCGGGACGACCCAGAGTCTGCTGGGAGGACAACATTAGACAATCTTTGAAGGACCGAGGACTAGAATGGAACCAGGCCAGGAGGAAGAAAGCCGATAGGATAGTCTGGCGCTCTCTCTTCCAAAGCTCTGCACCTCACGGTAGAAGGGGAACGACTAAGTAAGTATTTGTTCACCATTTTTTTTTAATGAATTGGGAAGCGAGCGGAATAGGATAAGACGTGCTTCATTTACCTCTGCTCATTCGCCATCTCAGCAGCTTACGCTGTTCAACAACCTAATTTTAGGTAATAATTACAATATTAAGTGTAACTGGATTTTCTATACCGGGTTTCATTTTCATTCTACTTGTATTTACTTGTGTTGTGCTTGGAGACGACTGTTTACATCCGGATTATTTTTGGTATGATGATTTTGTTGTTGGGAGTTTTCGTGTGTTGATTTGTTTTTATTTGTTTTCCTTAGCAGCATGTGCGTACTAGAAGGTTTGATGCCCTTCTTCTTTCATTGGTCCTTGGCTGCTGACTGACGAAGCAATCAGTGACCATCACGTCTGGTGGCGTCTTGTAGGGCAGCAACAAACTGTCTCCACTTTGCTCTGTTGGCATCTTTCGTGTGGTGCCCGAACTCTGGTTCGTGCTTAGCATCTCTGTCTCCACAGATCTCTGCCAGGTGGCTTGTTGGCCGGCCTTGCTTTCGCTTTCCTTCTGGAGTCCACAGTATGGCAGTTCTGATGCTCGTGGCACAGTCTCTTCCAGTGACGTACCGGGGCGCGCAAGGAAAAATGCGCCACCGGTCACCGCCAGCCCGTTTTTAGACAAATTAAAAGGAAGTTTAAAGGACGATATCAAGTACTGTCGTGAATTTTTAATTATAACAGCATGACTTATTGGAAAAATATGAAATGTAAGAATTAATAAAACATGAAAGAAAAGAAATAAACCGTTTTTTTTTTTTTTAAGTAAGCTTTTTATTAACAGTACTAGTGTAAAAGCCCGCCATAAGACGGGAATTAAATCCATAAGCACCAATACTTAACGGCAATTTTACTTATTCAAATACTTGTGAATAATAATGTTAGTTGTGAATATCCGAACTCCGCCTATGCCGGTCCCAAGCCCGGATGAAAAAGGAGGAGGGCGGCCTGCATGGAGGCCGTAAGGAGGCAGCCCCTCCACCATGCAAAGGCACAACAGGCCAATCACTTGTTTGCTTTAAACTATGATTACGAGCAATATAAGAGAGAAAACCGGAGTGATTCTAAAGGCGACGAATTGGAACGGACTACGGACTACGACTTATGGAACTTGGAACACAAGAAGTATAAATGGGAAAGAAGAGGAGCTGATGGAAGAGATGAGGAAAGCAAAATTAGAAATCCTGGCTATTACCGAAACAAAGAAAAAGGGACAAGGAGTCATGGATCTCGATGGCAACACGCTGTTATACAGTGGTGCCATAAGCGCATACATGCATACACTAGATGTGAACCAACCAAGAATGAGAAGTCAGTGATCGACTATGCCATTGTTAGGAGAAGCTCATTCAAATATGTCCGGGATGCTAGAGTCTGGAGGGGCCAGAGATTGGAAGTGATCACTACCTGCTAACAATCAAAAGAACAACTGAAAGAGTTGCTCAGCCTAGGAACTGCCCAACATCACGCAAGAAACCAAGTAAACGAGCGGGAGAAATGAGCATTAGGACCTACAAGCTGAAAGAGCCAGAAATTAAGACCAGATATCAGGGGCTTATTGCTGCAGCGGTGAGCAACACAGAAGAACGACCTGATGACTTGGAAACCCTCTGGAATAAATTCAAGGATATCATAAAGACAGCTGCAGCAGAAGCATGCGGTGAAGTCCGACTTGGGAACAAGAGAAAGAGGACACCTTGGTGGACAGAGGAAGTCAAAGAGAAAATAAGAGAGAAGAAAATGGCATGGAAACAATACTTAGGAGCTAAAAACACAACAGGACAGATGGAAAATATAGAGAATATGTGACACTCAGAACAGAAGCAAAGAACAAAGTGCTAGCAGCAAAACAGAAGTCATGGGAAGAATTTGGAGAAAAGCTAGAAAAAGATGCAAAAGAAAACCAGAAATTGTTCTATAAGACCCTAAAGAACATGAGAAAGGAAAAACAATGCCCTCTCAAATTTATAAAGGACAAGCAAGGCAAATTGCTTACTGCCCCGAAGGAAGTAATGGAAAGATGAAAAGAATATTTCTCAGAACTCCTGGATGGTGAGCATGGTGAAGCATCAGAAATGATAACCACTAGCACAGAAGAGAAAACCAATGATGGTGAAGATGACATAAAGATGGAAGAACTGAAGGCAGCACTGGAGAAAATCAAGATGGGCAAAGCAGCAGGGCATGATGGTATAACACCAGAAATGGTTAAGTACATGGGAGCATCAGGCGACCTGTTACTCTTAAGGGTTCTACAGGCAGCGTGGTACAACAAGACCATACCAAAGGATTGGGAGATTGCCACCATAACACCAATTTTCAAAAAGGGTGACAATCGACAGTGTGGAAACCATAGAGGCATATCCCTTCTCAGTGTCCCTGGTAAAATCTACTCTAGAATCCTAGAGCAGAGACTCCGACGCCTAGCTGAGCCACAACTGGATAAGGTCCAGTGCGGATTCCGAGCGAACCGAAGTACTGTACTCAAGACCTAATCTTCACCCTCAGACAGCTGAGTGAAAAGGCCCTTGAGTATAAGAGTGAGATCCATCTTTGTTTCATAGATCTGGAAAAGGCGTTTGACAGGGTCCCCTGGAGCAAACTTTGGGATTGTTTGGCAAGGAAGAACATTCCAGCACCTCTGATTCATGCTATACAGAGCTTCTACAAGTCTTGCAGAAATTATGTGAGGACAGCAAACCATAAGTCAGAAGAGTTCAGGACCACCACTGGTGTAAGACAAGGTGATATCCTGTCACCTTATCTTTTCATACTCCTCATGGACGATGTCATTAAGGCGTGTAAGGAGAGAACAAGAAAGTATTCAGTGGGGTACTGGAAGATGAGACAGGTCTGTATTTCGGAGCTGGCATTTGCTGATGATGTTGCCCTGATTGCTAAATCAGAGGCACATCTCCAATCCAACCTGCAAGTCTGGAAGGAAGAGCTGGAGAAGAGAGGGATGGTCATAAGCAGCTCTAAAACAAAATCCATGGTGATATCACGAGAAGAAAGAAGACATCAGATTAAGCTGGGAGAACAGGTCCTGGAGCAGGTAGACCACTTTAAATACCTCGGAGCTATTATTAACCGAAAGGGAGGCATCAAAGAAGAGTTGGCCACTCGAAAAGCAGCAGCTGGGAGACTTTTTCAGGCCATAAATCGAGGATTCCTCAGCAAGAGAGAGGTTGGTAAGAAAACGAAGATGGCTGTATACCGCTCCACCTATGTCCCAGTCTTGACATATGGATGCGAGTCATGGGCAATGACTACAACCCACAAAAGCCAGATCCAAACCTCAGAAATGAGGTATTTGAGGAAGGTGGTTGAAGTAACAAGAAGAGACATGGTACGCAACCAGACGATACGTCAAGGCCTTAAATCCCACCCCCTGCAGACCCAAGTAGAACAGTCCCAACTAAGATGTTTGGCCATGTCTGCAGAATGGGAGAAGACCGGCTTCCACGACAAGCATGGGAAACAAAGAGCCAAGGATCCAGACCCCCAGGACGACCCAGAATCCGCTGGGAGGACAATATTAGACAATCTTTGAAGGACCGAGGACTAGAATGGAACCAGGCCAGGAGGAAGACAGCCAATAGGATAGTCTGGCGCTCTCTCTTCCAAACCTCTACACCTCACGGTAGAAGGGGAACGACTAAGTAGTGAATATCCGATTGTTCATCAGAAGAGTACACAGATTTTCTGTTGTTTTAATTTTTAATTTTGCTTTGTTGTGATTTCTTGATCGAGACAATGCGACGTACAGCTGTCCGTGAGAGAAAACTGGCTCGATCAAGAAAATATTGTTAAACTCTAAGTGATATAGAACACGGCTGTTTGCCCGCTATTAAAAGTCGCTACGTTAGTTCTGGAGCGTCCGATTGGCAGAGTGGTTAGAGCACTGGTCTCTCGCGGCAAAGGTGCCGGGTTCGATTCACAGTATCATTACGGTCCCGTTTACCCAGCTGTAAATGGGCACATGACTGCTCTTGAGTTAGGGATGGAAAAGGCAGCGAGGAAGGGAGCTGGTCACCACATCTCTCGATGCTGGACCTAGTATAGTGAAGTCTCTTAATTCCCCCCATACTTGTCGTGGTAGCCGATCATTAGGAAAATACCAATTGATTTTATTCTATCAAAAGCGTGAAACTTAGATCATTGTACACGCATTCCTGTTAATTATAGTAGTAAAATAATTTTGTACAAAGTGTGAACATGCACGCCGTTCACATTGTGCATGCACACCAACCTTTGCGCACTTGTCTTTAAATTAATATTAGACAAACATAAAGGTATGTTTTCAGGCACTCGTAAGAAATAAAGAAGTAGAACACTTGGACAACAGAAAAACAACAGACGGGAGTGGCTTACCCAGGGTTCGAACCCCGTACCTTCCGTACGACAACACCGCCTAGCTATACAAGCGAATCACACTATCCTCCCGGCCAGCTAGGCATCCCCAGTTCCCTTCCTTATGCACTTTTCTTTGTCGAGCGTTACTATTTTCGGGAGAGTATTTAAAAAAAACCCAAAATATTTGTTTTACATCCGAGGTTAAAAAAAAAAGTTCGAACATGCACGCCAACTCAAATTGCGCTTGCACACCGTGCTTTGCGCACTTTTATTTGTCGAGTGTTACTATTTTCGGGCGTTATTTACAGACAGAAAAAGCTGGGATATTATATATAGGATAAACAGTACAACGCAGATATCTATTTTTCTACTACATATTGATCTTTCACACCTTCATTCCTGCAAACTGATCAATTATGTGATCACAATGAGTTTCTCGACTTTAGTACTAGAAGCATCAGGTTACCCAGACGCAGTGGCATACTGAGGGGGTCGGTCCGCCCGGGGTGACAGCCAGGAAGAGGGTGCCATTGGACACTATTATGATAGTACTTGCTGTTAAAAATATACTCCCAAATGTCTTTCTTTATAGGTAGGATTCGCCCCATGCGCCAAATATTTCAGGGAGGCCTCTTCTCAGACGCTCCTGTCCCATATACATTCGTAAATACGAAAGAATAAGCTTTAGTGTACTAAAAGAACGCTCACAACTGGTTACTGCAGTAGAAATCGTTAGCAGAATTTGCAGTGCTATGCCTAAGTTTTGGAATACATCATTTCTGTAAGACACCATGAATGAAGGTAATTCCGAAGCAGTTCGCGATATCAGTAGCATACTGGCATCACGCAGTCGTCCTTCAACTTTGACGCCCCCCCCCCCCCCCCCCCCCCCCCCCTCCCCCCCCCCACCATTTTTGGCATATGGTCTTCGCATTCAAAGCTGCTTCTTTGCAAGCACTGTACGAGTACACTCGTATTATTACGTTCTTTCGAGAGACTCCATATCAAGTGTGGCGTCTTTGGTGTTCATTGATGGATCTTGTAAACGTTTTTGTACGATGCCAATTTTCCCAAGAATTTGATGCCATAAATAAAGACAAGCTATAAAATTGAAATGAAAAACATTTGGAAGCAGACTGTATGCTTCGCTTCTTATGTCATGTTTTTGGTTTGTATCTTCGGACAGCCTATCAAGTAGATATGCCAGTTAATCAAATCATTCATAAATGACTTTAACAGCTTCTGCTCTATAACTCCAACTGAGTTGCTTCCGTGCAAAATGGGTTTTGGGAAAGAGATAAATAGCGTATAGGTTTTCTGCCTACGAGAGGGGACGTTCAGCTGCTCACTAACATTAGTTCTGATCATCATATAGCTGAAGAAGAGGCATGTTTTGGCTTTGAAGACGAAAATGACAATGACAGATTCGAAGTGTGTTAATTTGACACATGCATTCGCAGAGACATGACCTAACTTTCTGGCGTCCCCCTCCTGCGGCCGCCCACTCTGCCCTTCCCCCCTTCGCTACACCACTGCATCTTCTGAGAATGTTGCCAACCCAATTCCGGCTTTTCCATCTCTTAGAAGATACAGTCAAATGAGGTCAAAATGCGTCTACTTCATGAGAGGTCACAGCACATGGGTTTGAAAATATACAGAACAAAAGATAAAGATTATGAGAATAACAAAGGCAAATAATAGACTGCATTTGGAGAAACATCCCTTGCGATGAATATATATATATATATATATATATATATATATATATATATATATATATATATATATATATATATATATATATATATATATATATATATATATATATATATATATATATATATATATATATATATATACAGGGTGTCCCAAAAAAAAAAATTTATACACCTTTTTAAAGCCAGTAACTCACTAAGTTTTCGTTCTTTTCAGGTGTAACTGATTTGAAATAATGGCTGAAACGAGACTAAGCTTTGAGGAAAGGAAATTTATTCTAAAGTGCTACTGGAAGTGCGAGAACGTAAGTAAAGTGCAAAGGCAGTGTGGTGAAGTGGGATGTTATAAATATTTATAGGGGACTTAGTGTACTGACTGAGATCACTGTTTTCGAAGGTAGAGTAGTGTATTAAGTAGATAAGTAAAGTGCCAAATGGCAGTGTACTTGTACTGACTGAGATCAGCTGTGAAGGTATCTGTATCTATTAAGAGTAGTGTATTATAGATAACCTTACTTGCTACCACATATCTATATATCTCAGTCAGAATTATTCTGGAATAGTGTGATGACTACGTTATGTGTCTAGGGTATGTGTATGATGAAGTGTAATTCACAACAACAGACAGATAAACAATTTAATTTAATCCACTACACTTGACAACACTGTGACACTCACATACATATAACACTCTATGAGAATATCTTAAAGGAGGCACTGATAACTTTTCAAATAACAATATGTATTAATTGCTATCATAAAGGTATATGTGTCCTGATTCAAACACAAAGGAACCAGGAATCACAATCAATTTTAATTACAAGTATATGTACAGACTTTATCAATATGAATATCGTAGTGACATATATTATTAAAAATATCCTATGTGTGTCAGTTGTGTAGTAGTAATATGAGGTAATACTGGTTTTGTTTTGTTCAAGCTCTGTTGGTATTTGTCATCATGACTTCAATAGTTTGTCTTAGGGACTAGTATTGGAGATGTTCTCAGTTCCTGATATTAAGACAATTAAATTCCCCTCTGAATGTTATTTTTACAAAGTTATTTCAAGATGAGGGGACATAATGTTGAGCTCAGCTGGCCAAGTTAGCTTATCTGGCGTGATGGCGGCAGGAAAGGACTCCTCTGCTCGAATTCTCCTCTGGGCTCTGGAGACACCTCACTGATAGCTAAAAGGACCAAGGAGTATGCTGTCCGACACTGGATTCAGCACAGCTCTGACCAGGTGCTGCTCAGTACCATCAAGACCACTGTCCCTGAAATCAAGAAGGATGTACCTTCTACTTCATAACTAACTTAAACTCTCTTGTTACACTGATCACAACACAGCACAAACATTGAGTTCAGAGCATTAGGCCAACTGTCAGCTTCATTTGAAATACTTTATTCCAGTATTACCCTTCTTAATGGTTACTACGCCTCTGCAATTCCAGCATTATTTCTTTCTAGTCAATCATCTAGGTGTCAGTGTACTGTTTGGCCATTCCATGCCGTTTGACTTTTCTCCGACACCCTCTGTTCAGGCTGGAGCATTACAGGCTTTACCTCACGTTTGCCACTGAACTACACATATATATACAGGCATAAATCAACAATTCACATTCAATTTTCATTAAAAGATATTGCATGGTTCAAGCTTACCACAATTCATACGAATAAACACAGATACGTTGATTAGCAATGAATTCTGGCACAAACTGGCACAAATTCCCATCTGCTTATCTTCCAGGCTTTTATTGAGCCAAATATAAGCTGGCTTCAACGCACTGATGCTTTATCAAGCTTATTTAAACAAGTGGTTTCGAACTAACGCTCCCAAGTGTGTATATCAGCGAGTCTGACCAATGAGGCCCCGTTTCGACAAGTGTTTGAAAAAATGTTACCTTTCCCCGTTTCCCCTAACAACGAAAGATAGTATTTATAGTCCGACCAATCGTGGTTAGGCTTTCATTTGTTGCGCTCCAATCAATGGGGAGTTTACATGGTAGGCTATTTATGTAACGTAAGGTTTTTTCAAACACGTTATAAAAAAAATTTTTATGAGCAGAAATGATTCCATGCTGTCAGGCATCCTCACTATTTTATTTTGGGTATAATTTATTAATTCCTGGACTATTTGCGTAACGTTTTACATATTATTTGTCAGCAAGCCCTAAGGAACCCAATTATCCAAATTTAAAAGAGCTACGTGGCTGCGTTCAAAATATGTATTTTCTACCTCCTGTTTCGAAGATGTGCTGTCTGGGTACTGTTATGTTTTCAACCGTAAACCCATCTAATGTTGTCTTTCCTAATAAGAGATTTCAGGATTTATAAACCTAACTCTGGGAAAGGGTAGTGTATTTTATCACTGTCCGTCTGAAAAAAAAAATTAGTGCATGTAGACTTACACGCGTGATGGCAGCATTTGTGTATCGCGCGACGCGTGTTGCATGCGTTCCTGATTTTCAGCCCTCCCCTCTCTCTTTATCCTTTTGTCCATCTGTTCGTTCGTTTTGGTAACGCAGTGTAGAAAAAGACATGAATGGAATTTAAAATTTAGGTCAACTTGCATATTTCAAGGTTTTTCTTAGAAAGGCAGCACATTTTATTGTGTGTTTGGGAAACGCGTGTATGTTGCAGAGGGCCTATATTTAACGTGGAAACGTTACAATTTGCAGACGAAGCATAAAACAAAGGGGATTTCGAGTACTGTCATTGTGACAGCACTGTTCTTTACCATTCTTCTTCCTTTCTTTATTATATGTATTTATTAGGCTTTATATTTACTTGATAATTTATATATGTGGATTAGAATATTCCACGACACCTCCCCTCTTAAAACAGACATTATATGTCAGTCCTTTATTCTATATACACATAGAGAAATTTATTATTATTTCTGTGGTTTACGGTGATTCTCATCACACGGATGGCGGCTTAAAAAATCCGCTCCCAAATTGGTTTTTCCAGATATATACTCAATGCTAAAATTATATGGAGCCAAAAGTAAAGACCATCGGAGTAACCTGGAGTTCTCATGCCTAGCCTGTGCTAGAAACGATAAAGGTTTGTGATCTGTTTGCAACTTAAATGCCTTCCCATATAGATAAATATTGAATTTCTTTATTGCCCATATTACTGCAAGACATTCTTTTTCGCTAGTTGAGTAGTTGATTTCAGCTTTATTCAACTTTCTGCTAGCATATGCCACTGGGCTTAATTCCCCATCCAATGCATCAGATTTCTGTAGTAGAGTTGCACCTAACCCAATATTACTTGCATCCGTCCTTACTATGAATTCTTGACTTAAGTCAGGTAATTTCAAAATGGGTTTACTTGTGAGCTTTTCCTTCAATTCTTGGTAAGTCATTTCACATTGTGGTGTCCATGTAATGCGATCTGGAAGTCCTTTACGTGTCAATTCAGTTAACGGTGCACATATGGAATTAAAGTTTTTGATATACTTCTGGTAGAAACCACATAATGAGACAAAGGATCTCACGTCCTTCTTGGTTTGTGGTCTCGGGGCTTTCTGTAGTTTCTCTAAATTCTTTGGGTCAGGGGTCATGTTTCCCTGATAAACTGTGTGTCCCAAAAATTCCAATTCTTTACATCCAACGCAACATTTGGTTGGTCGGGCTGTTAAATTGGCCTCCCCAAGTCGATCAAACAGCATGTTCAGAGAGTCAATGTGTTCCTCAAATGTTTCTGTTGCTATAAGGATATCATCCATAAAATTTGTTATACAGGGATTATTCAGAGGATCCAATAATTTTCTCATCATTCTAGAGAAGACACTAGGCGCATTCTTCAATCCAAATGGCAATCTATTAAACTCATAGTGTCCGTCTGAGGTACTAAAAGCTAGGTATGGTCTAACCTCAGGCTTTACTGGAATCTGATAGTATCCTTTACTCAGATCCACTTTTGAGAAATATTTAGCTTTATTTAGTCTGGCAAACAGCTGATTTGTATCCGGCAATGGATCCACCTGTCCTTCTGTAATAGCATTCAGTCTCCTGTAATCTATACAGAGTCTATGTTCTCCAGAGGGCTTCCTTAAGAGTACAACACCGGAACTATACGAAGACTCACTGTGCGAAATAATTCCTTCCTTCAACAGATAGTCTATTTCTTCCTTCAAAGCTTTCTCCTTAGCAAACGGAATCGAATATGGTTTCATACAGACAGGTGTGGAGTCTATGAGTTTCATATCATATTCCAATAGGTTTGTATGCCCTGGTCGGTCTGTTAACACCTCTGCATGATTATTTAGAACCTGTTGCACTCTCTCTTTCTGAGTTTTCGTTAAATGTGTACTGATTTTCACCTGTGCTGCTGTCTCACAGGGGTGTAATGGATATTCAAATGATGAAAGTGGTTCCTTTTTCATCTCCATGGCAATGGACAAGGTCAACAAGTGTGTCTCTTCCTGATGTTCTCTTTCCAAATATTTCTTCAGGAGATTCACATGATAGATTTTTTCTTTCCCCTTCTTATCTATCTTATAATTTGTTCTAGACACCTTCTCTAAAACTGTATATGGACCCTGCCATCCAATTTGTAACTTATTCTGACTCCCAGGCAAAAGAAGCAGTACTTTCTCTCCCACAGCCAAATTTCTGTCTTTCGCCTTCCTGTTATAATAGGCAGCATGTTTCTTCCTGGCTTGTTTCAAATTTTCATTGGCAAGTTTCCAGCCAGTTTTCAACCGAGTGGTCAGCTCATTCACATATTGGTATGAAGATGTAATGTTTTCCTCTGCCTTTTCATCAGTCCACGTTCTTAACAAAGCTTCAAGTGGACCTTTTATTGGCCTTCCAAACAATAATGTTGCCGGGGCCATACCGGTTGAACTATGGGGTACCTCCCGATAAGCAAAGAGGGCGGCGTGCAGGTACTGGTCCCATGTATCTGGTTTTTCGTGTGCCAACTTTCTCAGCATCGATATCAATGTGCCGTTAAATCTTTCCACTTGGCCGTTCCCTTGGGGATGATACACACTACAATGGAAGTGTTTGGCCTGAAAGATCCGGAAAACTTCTTCAGTTAGTTTCCCCTTGAACTGAGAGCCATTATCAGTCAAGATTTGATTGGGAAAACCTAACCTTGTGAAAATTGTGAGCAATGCCTCTGCCACATGTTTAGAATCAATCGATGACAGGGCTACTGCCTCTCCCCACATAGAACAAGTGTCCACCAGAGTCAGAATGTAGCTGTTCCTTCTCTTGGTTCGGGTGAGAGGTCCCACAAGATCCACGGCAACTCTCTCAAAGGGTGTTCCCACTATGGGCATTTCCCCCAGAGTTGCTGGTGCAGTCCAATGTTTAGGTGCTACTCGTTGGCACTCTGGACAGGATTTTACATATCGTTTGATATCTTCAGTTATTCCTGGCCAGAAATAGTGACAAGCTATTCGCTGTCCTGTTGCGCTGATTCCCATATGACCACTGAAGGGAATCGCATGCCCTAGTTCCAACACTTTAGTCCTATATGAAGTGGGAAGGACCAGCTGTCCGTGACCATTGGATTCAGATCCAGCCTTCCTATATATCAGTTTGTTCTTCATATAAAAACTCTCCCTTGCCTGGAGGTGTATGAGATTTGGGCAACTTCTTGAAACATGGCTTGAGTGTTTTGTCCTCAGCCTGTGCCTTCCTCATCTCATCTGGGTGAGTATTTATGGGATTATCCTCCTCCTTCTTTGACTGTGATCTGGTCTGCACTGTTGCCAATATCACAGGTCTCTTGGGATTCCCCAAGAAGACATATCTACACCCCAATATTAGAGGGTAGATTGGCTCATTTATCACTGCTGCTTTTATGATTCCTTCCACATATCGCGTTTTCACTTTTATTCGGGCGACGGGAAGTGTCATGGTAGCTACATCCTTGGTTGCAGTTTGAATCTCCACTGTTTCTGTGGTGTATTGATCGGCCTGCACCAGGTGAGAACTCACAACGGAATCGTAATCTAAACCGGTATCATATAAACATCTTATAGTGACACCATTACAGATGACATCTTCACACACTGGGGGGTGGTATGGTTCCTGTAATTCTTCAGGTTTGCCCTTCTTTTCCTTTTTCCCCGATGTCATAGCAGCAAAATGAGGAGGTTTTCTTCTACAATGGTCAGTGTCATGATTGTTCATCTTACAATTTTTACACCACCTTTTTTCCTTGGTTGAAAGATTTTCTTTCATCATATTTCCTTTCATCGAATTGTGGGAATTTATTTTTATTTTCATACCGTGGCCTATCAAATTGGTGCTTACCTTTATTTTGATCCTTAGGATCAAATTTATTAAAGTTCTGTGGTGCCCTAAAGTTATCCACTTGTTTCTTTTTATTACCTGTTACCTCTGCTTGGGCTGCTTGATACCTTTCAGCAACATTTAGCAACTCATCCAGCCTCTCTGCACCTTGTTCCATGAGAAACTTTCTCAGGTCTGGAGCCATGGACTCTCTTAATTGCTCTATAAGGACCATTTCCTTAAGATCTTGGGTTTTCCCCAGAGAAGTCCATTTCTCCAAGTATGTCTCTATTCGTGCAGAGAACTGGTGATAGGTTTCACCTGACAGTAGTTTAGCATTCCTAAATTTTTTTCTATAAAATTCTGCATTCTTTTCATACCTTAACAAAAGAGCCTGCTTTAGCATGTCATAATTTTCCTGATCACCTCTGCTCATTTTGCAAAAACTTCATAAGCTGCCCCACGAAGTCCCTGAGATAACTTTAAGCTCCACCTTTCTCTCTCTAACCCATACGTGGTAGCTAATAGCTCATACCTATTCAGGTAGCTCTCTATATCATCGTCTTTCTCAACAAAATGATCTAAATGAAAATTCATAGCTGAGGTTGAGGCTCCTTGAGTAACCGTAGCATCAGAGGCAAAGGGACTGGCACCATTTTCAGGAGCATGGCCTTGAAACTCAAACTCCCTTAGTCGTAACTCATGTTCCCTTTGTAATCTTTTATCTTCTGCTTCCCTTTCTGCAGCTAATCTCCTCTCTTCCCTTTCTGCAGCTAATTTCTTCTCTTCCCTTTCTGCAGCTAATTTCTTCTCTTCTCTTTCTGCAGCCTGTCTTCTTTCCTCGGCTTCCAATGCTTTAGCCTCTTTGTCAGCCTCAATCTGCAACCTCTTAATTTCCTTGTCAGCCTCTAACTTTCTTTCGGCTTCAAACCTTCTTTCTTCACGTTCAATAAATTTGTCACATTCCGTCGTGACATAGGCAACCATAACTTGCCCATCTAATCCTAACTCTTTTGCTGTCTGAACCGCAGCAGATCGAAATTTGGCCAGGTCCGCCATTGTCTATCATGTAAATTTCTACAATGTCTAACCAACAATTCAAATTCTAAATATATATAATGGACAACACAGGCACCGTGAGCTCAACCTTATTTAATTCCACCCAAGGATACCTTTTAATTCTTATATTCCCTGAAGTGAATTACCCCCAATATTTTTAATAGGGAAAGATTCAAAATCCCAAGAGCGAGACCCCAATATATGTGGTGAAGTGGGATGTTATAAATATTTATAGGGGACTTAGTGTACTGACTGAGATCAGCTGTGAAGGTATCTATATCTATTAAGAGTAGTGTATTATAGATAACCTTACTTGCTACCACATATCTATATATCTCAGTCAGAATTATTCTGGAATAGTGTGATGACTACGTTATGTGTCTAGGGTATGTGTATGATGAAGTGTAATTCACAACAACAGACAGATAAACAATTTAATTTAATCCACTACACTTGACAACACTGTGACACTCACATACATATAACACTCTATGAGAATATCTTAAAGGAGGCACTGATAACTTTTCAAATAACAATATGTATTAATTGCTATCATAAAGGTATATGTGTCCTGATTCAAACACAAAGGAACCAGGAATCACAATCAATTTTAATTACAAGTATATGTACAGACTTTATCAATATGAATATCGTAGTGACATATATTATTAAAAATATCCTATGTGTGTCAGTTGTGTAGTAGTAATATGAGGTAATACTGGTTTTGTTTTGTTCAAGCTCTGTTGGTATTTGTCATCATGACTTCAATAGTTTGTTTTAGGGACTAGTATTGGAGATGTTCTCAGTTCCTGATATTAAGACAATTAAATTCCCCTCTGAATGTTATTTTTACAAAGTTATTTCAAGATGAGGGGACATAATGTTGAGCTCAGCTGGCCAAGTTAGCTTATCTGGCGTGATGGCGGCAGGAAAGGACTCCTCTGCTCGAATTCTCCTCTGGGCTCTGGAGACACCTCACTGATAGCTAAAAGGACCAAGGAGTATGCTGTCCGACACTGGATTCAGCAAAGCTCTGACCAGGTGCTGCTCAGTACCATCAAGACCACTGTCCCTGAAATCAAGAAGGATGTACCTTCTACTTCATAACTAACTTAAACTCTCTTGTTACACTGATCACAACACAGCACAAACATTGAGTTCAGAGCATTAGGCCAACTGTCAGCTTCATTTGAAATACTTTATTCCAGTATTACCCTTCTTAATGGTTACTACGCCTCTGCAATTCCAGCATTATTTCTTTCTAGTCAATCATCTAGGTGTCAGTGTACTGTTTGGCCATTCCATGCCGTTTGACTTTTCTCCGACACCCTCTGTTCAGGCTGGAGCATTACAGGCTTTACCTCACGTTTGCCACTGAACTACACATATATATACAGGCATAAATCAACAATTCACATTCAATTTTCATTAAAAGATATTGCATGGTTCAAGCTTACCACAATTCATACGAATAAACACAGATACGTTGATTAGCAATGAATTCTGGCACAAACTGGCACAAATTCCCATCTGCTTATCTTCCAGGCTTTTATTGAGCCAAATATAAGCTGGCTTCAACGCACTGATGCTTTATCAAGCTTATTTAAACAAGTGGTTTCGAACTAACGCTCCCAAGTGTGTATATCAGCGAGTCTGACCAATGAGGCCCCGTTTCGACAAGTGTTTGAAAAAATGTTACCTTTCCCCGTTTCCCCTAACAACGAAAGATAGTATTTATAGTCCGACCAATCGTGGTTAGGCTTTCATTTGTTGCGCTCCAATCAATGGGGAGTTTACATGGTAGGCTATTTATGTAACGTAAGGTTTTTTCAAACACGTTATAAAAAAAAATTTTATGAGCAGAAATGATTCCATGCTGTCAGGCATCCTCACTATTTTATTTTGGGTATAATTTATTAATTCCTGGACTATTTGCGTAACGTTTTACATATTATTTGTCAGCAAGCCCTAAGGAACCCAATTATCCAAATTTAAAAGAGCTACGTGGCTGCGTTCAAAATATGTATTTTCTACCTCCTGTTTCGAAGATGTGCTGTCTGGGTACTGTTATGTTTTCAACCGTAAACCCATCTAATGTTGTCTTTCCTAATAAGAGATTTCAGGATTTATAAACCTAACTCTGGGAAAGGGTAGTGTATTTTATCACTGTCCGTCTGAAAAAAAATTAGTGCATGTAGACTTACACGCGTGATGGCAGCATTTGTGTATCGCGCGACGCGTGTTGCATGCGTTCCTGATTTTCAGCCCTCCCCTCTCTCTTTATCCTTTTGTCCATCTGTTCGTTCGTTTTGGTAACGCAGTGTAGAAAAAGACATGAATGGAATTTAAAATTTAGGTCAACTTGCATATTTCAAGGTTTTTTCTTAGAAAGGCAGCACATTTTATTGTGTGTTTGGGAAACGCGTGTATGTTGCAGAGGGCCTATATTTAACGTGGAAACGTTACAATTTGCAGACGAAGCATAAAACAAAGGGGATTTCGAGTACTGTCATTGTGACAGCACTGTTCTTTACCATTCTTCTTCCTTTCTTTATTATATGTATTTATTAGGCTTTATATTTACTTGATAATTTATATATGTGGATTAGAATATTCCACGACAGGCAGTTTACAAGGGAGTTTCAAAGAGATCCACCAACGCGACTCACCATTATTCGAACACGATTGTTTTGAGCGATGAGGCCACATTCAAGTTTAATGTCTTAATTATTCGCCACAATTGCAGCTACTGGACAACTGAAAATCCGCGTGTTACGGTGGAACACCATGTGAACTTACCAGTGGTTACATTGTGGTGTGGATTGTCAGCGTTGGGCTTAATTGGACCATTCTTTTTTGACAACACTGTCACTGGTGCTGTTTATTT
>JAMPIV010018054.1:0-27500 GCA_024509875.1 Oreohelix idahoensis | reverse complement strand
GTTGACAAATTGTAGTGTGACCAAGAATTTTACCTTTGATCGAAGTTACAAACCTGATATTTTTCCTAAGTAGTGGAAACCTCGTGATTCTGACACTGTGTGAGCCCGCTTAAAACTAATTCTTACCTCGTGATTCAAGTGCCACTAACCTTAGTCTGAAAAATATTCGCATGAAGAGGACGCTCCCCGGAACCATTGGATGAACCCAAAAATCTGCAGAGCTGGGATCCGCTTCATTAAAAGAAAGACAGATTAAAGTGTGGGGGTGTCCTAAAGTTAGCACAGGGCCGACACCCCTGTCTGTGTAAAAAAAATCGCACATGTTACGGAAACAGCAATAAATGAAAAAACATTGATGCGGGACGGACATCCGGAGTCTCAGGCTCGTATGACTGACAGTGGTGAAAGCCGAAAGGAAGCCACTGGCATGAAAACGGATGCCCAGACCGCAAAACATGAAACCAGAATTGGTTTTTGGAATGTCAGAACTATGAATGAGGCAGGAAAGCTGAGACAGATCACAGCAGAGATGAGGAATTACAAACTACATATCCTGGGAATAAGCGAGAGCAGATGGACAGGGATGGGGAGAATAAAAACAGCTACAGGGGAAACAGTACTTTATTCTGGTAGAGAGGACTGTCAGCACAACGAAGGTGTAGCCATTATCCTTAAGAAAGGAATGGAAAGGTCTCTACTGGAATGGAAACCCATTAACAACAGACTAATAAGAGCAAGACTGAGAGGGAGATTCACCAACACCACAATTATACAATGCTATGCACCAACAAACGACAGCGATGAAGAGATCAAGGACGAGTTCTATCAACAGGTACAAAAGGAAATGGAAACTGTACCCAGGTACGATCTTATTATAGTAATGGGAGACCTAAATGAGAAAGTTGGAAAACACAATAATTATAACGAAAGAGTAATGGGGAAATGCAGCAGTGGAACAGTAAATGAGAATGGGGACAAATTAATAAGCTTCTGCAGTATTAACAACCTGGTCATTGGAGGAACACTTTTTCAACACAAAGAAGTGCACAAGTTAACATGGGAATCACCAAACGGACGAGACAAAAACCAGATAGATCACATAATGATCAATGGTAGATGGAGACATGCACTACAAGACGTGAAAGTAAGATGTGGGAAGTGATCATCACCTAGTAGTAGCAAGACTGAAGGTGAAACTCAGAGCTGCTGGACCAGTTGCAGTCAAACAGAAAAGATATAACATCACGAAACTTAAGGACCCCCTCACCAGAAAAGCGTTCGTGGTCGACGTAAAGAGACGATATCTGATTACCAAAAGCCAGGAAAGAACAGATACCGACGATGTCGACCAGAAATTCAACACCATCTCAACAATATACAAAGAAAGCAGCAAGTCATGCTTGGGATTCCAGGAAAGAAAGAGCCAAGACTGGATAACACCAGAAACGCTAAACACCATAGCGAAGAGAAGGAAATGAAAAGAAAGAAAACAGAAGCTAAGTCTCCCAGGTTAAAGGCAATATATAGTGAACAGTACAGTCAGCTGGACAAGGAAGTAAAACGTCAAACCCGTGCTAACAAAAGGACATTTCTGGATGACCTTGCAGACAGGCAGAAGAGGCAGCACTGAGAAATGAACAAAGCACAGTTTATAAAATAACTAAAGCTATCAGTGGAAAACGAGGTGCAAACAACATAACGTTAGTAAGAGACAAGCAAGGAAATCTCATCACCACAGCACAGGGGCAGGAAACAAGATGGGCAGAGCACTTCAGAGAAACACTGAATAAGGAACCACCAGAGACTCAGCTGAATGTTCCTGAGGCTGAAAGTGACTTAGACGTAAATACAGACATTCCACGAAAAGAAGAAATTATCACAGCTATCAAAGGGCTAAAAAATGGAAAAGCGCCTGGTCACGACAATCTAAATGCTGAGCTATTCAAGACAGACCCTAAACTAGCAGAAGAACTATTAGAACCACTATTTGCACAAGTCTGGGAAACTGAGACAACACCAACAGAGTGGAGTAAAGGAATAATTGTCAAATTGCCCAAGAAGGGCGACCTTGCAGACTGCAACAACTGGAGAGGAATTACCCTCCTCTCAGTTCCCAGCAAAATACTAGGCAGGATAATCATCCAGAGAATTTCAAAAGCAGTTGACCATAAACTGAGGAAAGAACAAGCGGGCTTCAGAAAGAACAGAAGATGTGCAGATCATATATTTGCCCTCAGGAACATTATAGAGAAGTGCTCAGAATGGCAGAGACAGCTGTACATTAACTTTGTTGATTTTGAAAAGGCTTTTGACAGCATACACAGGGACAGCCTATGGAAAATTCTGAGGGCTTATGGAATTCCCAGCCGCATTGTTTGCATTATAAAAAGCCTCTATTCTAACTTTACGTGCAGTGTTGGATCGAGTAATGTAACTTTCGAAGTGAAAACAGGAGTACGACAGGGATGCCCCTTATCAACAACATTATTTTTGAAGTCATATATTGGGTGATGCGCCAGACAACAGAGGGCAGTCCAAGAGGAATTAGATGGACAACGTTTTCTACACTGGAAGATTTGGAATACGCAGATGACATTGCACTACTCGCGCATTCACATCAACACATTCAAGACAAAACTGATAGACTGAATAAGTATGGCCAGCAGGTTGGCCTGAACATCAATTTGAAGAAGACAGAGGCCATGACACTAAATGTGGGCAATCCTGAGCCAATAACAGTAAGGAACCAGAAGTTAGAACAGAAAAACACATTTACTTACCTAGGAAGCATAGTAACACCTGACGGCGGAACAAGCAAGGACATTAACAACAGAATGAATAAAGCGAGAACAGCCTTTGCTGTTCTCAACAACATTTGGAAGTCTTCCCAGTACAGCACAAACACCAAATTAAGACTGTATGAGAGCTGTGTACTTTCTGTGCTTCTCTATGGTGCGGAATGTTGGAGAGTAACAGAGAAGGAAATGTCGAAACTGTCCTCCTTCCACACAATCTGCCTAAGGAAAATTCTCCGAATCTTTTGGCCAAACACCATCAGCAACCAAGAACTACTTATTCGGAGTAACCAGGAGGACATGCACACCATCATAGCTGGCAGACGCTGGAGTTGGGTTGGCCACGTCCTCAGAAGGGACCCTGATACCATCACAAGAACAGCTATGCTATGGACCCCCCGAGGGAAAGCGAAAGAGAGGCCGACCAAAAACAACTTGGCGGAGAACTGTGGAAGCTGAGATGCAAAGAATGAACCACAGTTGGAGCACTGTACGAAGGATGGCCGCCGACCAAGCAAAGTGGAATCAATTTGTTGCTGCCCTACAAGACGCCACCAGGCGTGATGGCCACTGACTGCTTTGACAGTTGGTGGTTATGGATCAAAGAAGAAGAAGAAGTTCTCGGCGTGAGGTGTGAACGGCGCCCTCATGCATAGCTCAGAAATGAGACATGTCGTGTGAGGTGTGAAGACGCGTTTTGGCAGTTATGGCCAGCGTCTTAGTTAAGTGTTAAGAGGGGGGGGGGGGGGGAGGGAGGGAGGGGGGGGGGGGGGGGGGGGGGGGGGAGAACCGGCGCTATTTCGGGTTTTCGTAATAGCGTGGGATACTTTGTCCGTTTTCATATATCTACACGAGTAGCTTAGACTATTCATTCAGTTCTCCAAATTTTGCAATAGACAGGTTGCTCGTGCTAAGGAAATAAGCTTGCATAGCGAAGTCTTAGTTTGTTCTCGACAATTTGCCGAGCTTCTAGACTACCAATAAATATAAGCGTATAAATTATAAGTTGTGCGATCGCCTGTAGTTCTGTCTGGAGGTAAATATTATATATATATATATATATATATATATATATATATATATATATATATATATATATATATATATATATATATATATATATATATATATATAGTAGTGTTGAGTGATTCAGTGATAACCGCTTATTTCATTTTACTAGTGAGATTCCTGTGCAAAAGTAATTAATTTATAAGTCTGTTATATTCTCTAGTCGACATGTTACAGTGGAAAGCAGAATAAACTATAATTTCTAGCTTAAACTCATGCAGCGGTAAATGAATTTTATTAAACTGCTAATGATCAGTCGAGAATATTTTAAACTAACTTATAACTGCACTGATTCATCATTGAGTATTGACGAAATACGTATGTATTTCTAATTCATGATGATTGATTTTATTAATATAACTTATTTCACGGGAATTTAAACGATAAGACCAGCTCTACGCTTGCAGGTTATAATGTAAGTTATAACCGAGGAATAGTATGTATAAGTATTTTATATGTTGTTTTCTCTTTATTCAGTGAAACTGGGGTAGCCCAACTTTGCCAGCGTTTTAGTACATGAGAAATATCTGTGAAGAACTAAAACATTTTGTTCTTAAAGACTTGGGTGTATAAAGTAAAATTTGTCTGGCATTGCGTTGGCATCCAGAACGACAGAGTACCCATTTCATGAACTTTAAGATTAAATGAAGTAACGGGCCTATCGCGCCAGATTTAATTCTTCCTGAGAAAAACTCAAGTACATTTCAGCCCGTGTGGCAAGTAATATATTACAATCAATAACCTTTCCGACACTGTTGACAAATTGTGGTGTGACCAAGAATTTTACCTTTGATCGAAGTTACAAACCTGACATTTTTCCTAAGTAGTGGAAACCTCGTGATTCTGACACTGTGTAAGCCCGCTTAAAACTAATTCTTACCTCGTGATTCAAGTGACACTAACCTTAGTCTGAAAAATATTCGCATGAAGAGGACGCTCCCCGGAACCATTGGATGAACCCAAAAATCTGCAGAGCTGGGATCCGCTTCATTAAAAGAAAGACAGATTAAAGTGTGTGGGTGTCCTAAAGTTTGCGCCAGACGGCGAACAACAGCACGATTGTAGGTAAGAATGTATGTCAGGGCCCTGATGAATGAACAGAGAGAAAGCAGGAACGAGTGACTCTTTTATGGTATACCAAATTTCACCCACTTTGTATTTCTTTATGCAAGGTTTTTGTTGCTAACAATATTTCCCTTAGGATAGATTAGAGTAACAAAGTCATTTTATACCTTTAAAGGGAAATCATTAGACTATAGCAGATGTATCCGTGACTCTTTGGGGCTATCACTTTTCTTCTAACAGGACTGTGGGCTATACATCGAGGGAAAAGATCATACCAATGGGTCTATCATTATTGTAGCAATTCATTAACTTTATGACTATTTGTATATGTTTGATGTAATTTTATGTGTTGTGATGGAATTTTAGTATGATAATTAAAATTCAATTAAACTTAATCAGTGTGTTTGTCAGCTCGTTCCAAATTATCTATATTTTCATTTGACATATTTTCACGTCTGTGCGTCTATTGTAGTCACTTATGTGTGTGTGTGTATGTGAGGTATATATAAATTAATATATATTATACTAGACGGTCTGACAAATCTTAATCTGTTGTAGATGATAGGCTGACTGAGAGAAATCATCTCGAGGGTCAGAGACCGACTCTAATATATTTCCTCCATCTCACTCGTGAAATCTATTTCTACCTATATCTCACTGAGATATCACCTGTTTCTATTGCTATTCAGAAGGGACCAAACTTAAGTCTTAATTCACCTATCCCAAATCTACGACAAATGTGGACTCGTCCGAAGGATTTTTGAATTTAGAATAGGAAGACGAGACGACAAATATCAGCTCGTCTGTCGATTTTTTTTCTTTATTCTGAAATAGAGAAAGAGTGTGATTGTCTCTTGGATTTTAGTATCTTTTAAAAATAACTATCCCCTAGACTAACGATCTGTTTATGGGCGTGCTGACCACACAATTCGTTTTTCCACAGCATTTTTGAGTAATATACATTTGAGTTACAGGTTGATTTTGTCGGAATATATGTTATTACTGATTTTGTAATACTAAACGCTGGTAAGGTTTGTGATTGTCTAACAGTCACTGGATTTGAAGCAGAAAGGTGTTTGAACTAAGTTAAGGAGTGCGTTTCGGACTATATCGTCCAGATTAATTGCCTCCCTTACCCGATCTGACTTCAGGGGCGAACTTGTAGTGGACTTAATATTTAGGGATTTTTTTTTCTCCTTAAATTTTTGTATAATTATTTTGTTTCCACTGTAGCAACTTATTTTTTTAGTGAGTAATCTTAACTACCATATTTTTGGCGTAGTCGTCTGCATTAGGTGCTTTATTGCCGATTAATAGCAGCGATAGTTAGATACTATAGTATAGGAGGAAGTATCCCAGGTTAAAGTATATCATCTTTTGTTTTGGTATTTTCTCGCAAGTGGTAGGAACCAGTGTATCCTTTTTCTTACTTCTTCCTTGAGTAGTCTCAGTCACTGATTTATTATGGCCGAGAGGGCGAAACTGAGGCAGATGCTCAGAGACGAAGCCAGAGAAGAAGGTTTAGAAGGAGAGTGATGCGTGATGCCATATGATGATGGATGGTATCCGCATGTCTGGTTTTGTGTAGTGTGCAGATGTGTTCAGTCAAAACAATGTTCATACAAAAATAACAGGGCAATCCACATAGGACGTCAGTAAACTCACGACGTATAAAGTCAATGATTCTTGAAACAGCCGTTGACGTTTTTCTTCATTATTTATTGTGGACGCCACAGTGACAAAATGGTTACGCGAATATGTAGACACATCAAACAGTCATTATCACAGCAACATTCAATACAGCAATAGACGGTAGACAGCATTACAATGATGAGTCAGATGCATGTTATATTTCATAGTGCTGTAAATGTAGTCAGGTGAAAAACTCCATCCTTTTCTATAACAGCCAGGAGATAACCAGATTTATGAGATCAGTTCACTCTCCTTAATCTGACTTCAGCAAGACAGACACGTCTGCCGAAGTATAAATAATGTCCTCAAAAATATCCTCTAGATAACAAAGGTTTTTCAAACCCAGTTCAGGTAACCAAGTAGCAAGTAATAGTCCTTGGGACCTGCATCAACCGATGCAGCACAATACAGCGACATGTGAGCTAGGAAAACATCTCGTGACGACGACTTTCGAAGACAGGCTATGAACCAGAAATCGTTCACGACCAAAAATCGATAGAGTTAATGAAAATGTTAATTTACCTTGCTTTCATGAAATACACAGAAATATTATGCCTCCCGGCATGTGCAAATACACTAGAGGTATTATCTCGAATAAACGAAATATCCATAAGAGGACTCTCACATTCCTGACAGAACAAAAAAAATAGCGGAGATCCCCTCTTCAACGAGGCATCTCTTTCGCCATTCCAAATCGCTCACTCCACTCGTGGTGGGCGGAAACCGATCGACCAAGAAGCAAGACAAGTCATGCGCAGTCCAGCGCAAAATGACCACAGCTCAAACTTAACTGCATTCGATACCAACGCGAGAAGACAAATGCTTACCGAGAAAAGTGACTATAAATTTCAAGCAGTTGTTGCCCTTGCGTTATAAAATAGATATTGTAATAAAATGATGTTGCGAGAATTTATCACGCAACATATCACCACCTCCTCCCGATAAAAAAAAAATGTGGAACATATTTTTTTTTCAATATCAAAGAGCATGCGATAAGCGGCTCAAAACGCACGAATTATGCGCTGATAATTAACTAAATTGCCAAACAATAGGCTAATTATAAAGTGTCTGGTGAGGATATACCTCAACAGAAAAATAAATATGTCTCAAAAAAATATTCACATCGGGGAGGTGTCACCAACACACATCACGTTAGCATGTAAACACAATATACGTATGCAAGTTACCATAATCATCATTAAACAGCATACTCTAATATTGTCTTTAAAAATGGATGTACAAATCTGATAGGAAAATTTAAATAGTACATTCTTTGACATGTAATGACAAAAGTACATAGTAAAGTTAAACTACATGACGATCCAGGACATATGCTCTGGTATTCCGAGGGTAAGTACACAATCTAGAACTCGTCATGCTTGATACTAGTAAGGTAAGTCCTCAGCTCAACAATGACATTCTGAGAAAGTACAAGCAATATAATGCTAATTAATAACTAATATGCTTCATAAGGTACAATACATTATTAATAATTGTGGCTGTTTAGTAAACTAACGGCCCTTATATTAACTACTCAGTCCTCCTCTGTCATCTTAAAAACGAACAGAAGAAGATGACAACAAAGCACGATAGTGTGTACATATAAAGTGAGTACAGATGTGCTAATCTATTGTAGTAATATAGGTGTGTTATGACTCTGTAATATATAGGAATATAGGACAGAAGTATTAGTTGGAGTCATGTGGGCATCTAGACAAAATGTCAGCCATCACATTATCCGCACCACGGATAGCTCGTACCGTGAAGTGAAAAGGTTGAAGAGCTATAGCATATCGAGTGGATCTCGAACTCTTCAAATTCTTAGTCTGAATAGCTGTAAGAGCTTTCTGATCAGTCTCTAGAATGAAATGTGCGCCCAGGAGGAATCTTTGTAGCTTTAGAATTGACCAAACCATCGCTAACAACTCACGGTCTAAAACCGAGTAGTTCCTCTCTGCCGCATTTAGTTTTCTAGAAATGTACATAACAGGATGCAGAGTATTTGCATATTCTTGCATCAGTGCTGCTCCAATCCCAGTGGATGAAGCATCACTCCGAAGAACAAAAGTCCTATCAAGAGTAGGTAATCTTAGGATGGGAGGAGAAGAAAATATATTCTTGATTTGGTCTAATGAAGATTGGCATTCTTCAGACCAACGGACCAGATTAGGCGAACCTTTCTTCAACAATGTTGAGAGAGGTGCCATGATCGAAGATAAATTTGGAATAAATCTCCCATAAAATTGAATTAAACCTAAGAGACTCCTAACTTGTTTCTTCGTTTTAGGAACAGAGATGTTCAGTATTTTTGAAGTATTGTGGTCTTCTGTCTTCAAGAGACCATGACCAACACGATGACCCAGGAAAGAGATTTCACCAAAACCAACAAAAGCTTTAGAAGGTTTCGCTGTCAAATTATTCTCACGTAGAGTGGACAGTAAGTCATATAACCCTAAATAGTGATCTTCCCAGGTATCACTGAAGAGACAGATGTCATCTAAGTATGCGATGGCATCCGAACGATGTGACAGAATTCGACGCATCATGCGAACGAAAGTTGCAGGGGCGTTCATGAGACCAAAAGGCATAACATTCCATTGAAATAGACCCCTAGGTGTAGAAAAAGCAGTAAGAGGTTTGGCATGCTCTGCTAAAGGCACTTGCCAATAACCTTTAGACAAGTCAAGTTTAGTGAAGAATCTAGAATTAGAAAGTCTAATCAGTAGATCTTCTAACAAAGGCATCGGTTCAGCATCGAACTTTGTGACCTGATTCAATTTGCGATAATCAACGCAAATTCGTATGTTCTTATCCTTCTTCCGGACAATAACCATGGAAGAAGAACATGGTGAAGTCGATGGTTCAATTATATTTAATTGAATCATTTCATCCAATTCCTTTTCCACCTGCGACTGAAAGTGTATAGGAATAGGATACGGCCTAACCCTAATTGGATTATTGTCGGTAAGAATTATGTCATGTTCTATGACATCTGTGTGTCCAGGAATGTCAGTGAGAACATCCTGAAATGTTTGTAACATCGAAGAGACTTGTCGATGTTCGTCACCAGAAAGATTAGGAGAAACCGAAACGTTTTTCCAAGATTCCGTGGAATGTAATGGAACCACTGGAAGGGGAAGGTTGACATCAGAGAAGGTAGCTTCCTCATCCTGTATGACAGACAGGGATGAATAATGACCGTGAGGTGCAGGAGCATCATCCGTTGCCTGGAAAAATAGGCAGCAAATAGTCCGGACGTTCGTGAAATTCCGAAAGCATGTTTATGTGGAAAGTTTTATGCTTTCCATCAATATCGACCACATAGTCAACATCGGAAATCCGAGAGACTATTGCATACGGACCTTTCCATGCAATAAGAAGTCTATTTTCCCTACTGGGGAGTAGGACGAATGCTTTGTCACCTGGACAAAGTTGTCGTAGACATCTATTCTTATTAGCAAACTGTCTTGCCTTCTCTTTAGCAATTTCTGATGAAGCAGTTGCTAGCTTACATGCCTCAATGATCTTTTGTCTAAGAGCAATGACATACTCATATGAGGATTGAGTTTCATCGCTAATATCATCGGCAGTGATGAGATCATGTAATAAAGACATAGGGCCGCGTGGACGCGCGCCAAAGACAAGTTCGAAGGGAGAAAATCCTGTGTGTTCATTAGGGACTTCTCTATAGGCAAAGAGAGCCGCGGGTAAAACCCTGTCCCAATCTTGAGGATGATCTTCAGTTATCTTACCAAGCAAAGTCTTGAGCGTTCTATTCAGACGCTCAACTAACCCATTAGACATAGGATGGTAGATACTACTGAGAAATCGTTCAATATGTAAGGTAGACATTACCTGTGACATAGTGTCAGATATGAGTTGAGTGCCATGGTCTGACAATATTTCTCTGGGGAACCCCAAGCGAGAAAATATCAACCAAAGAGCATCTGCGATATCTGTAGTAGATATGCTCTTAAGAGGAATAGCCTCTGGCCAACGTGTGCACATATCGACACATGTAAGGATAACTGATGTCCTCTGGCCGACTTGACCTTAAAAGGGCCAATAATATCTATGGCCATTTTCTGAAACGGCCGAATAGGAATGTCAGCAGCCTGGATAGGCGCAGCATGTCGTGGTCCTCTAGATTTGACCTCCTGACATACCTTGCATGATCGGCAGTAAATACGAATGTCCTTATTGACAAAAGGCCAAAAGAAAGCCGCAAGGACTCTCGACTTCGTACGGGAAAAACCCATATGTCCAGCACATTGCGAGTCATGAGCATGTTGTAATATTTGCACTCTCATGCTCTTGGGAACAAGAATTTGCGAATGTGCCGACGTAGTCGAATCTTGTACCATACGTACAAGTACGCCGTTTCTCATTGCAATCCAAGATTTTCTATGTGTATCCTGATTCGGATCACCTTTCTTCGCAAGAACGAAGAATTTTTTTAAAGAAGGATCTTCTTCTTGCAATTTTATGAAAGAGTCACGAGTGATTACTAAGTGACTATCTTGGCTATCAACTTCATTATCTCTATTCAGTGAAGTTTCGGGTGTTTGTAGAGCTTGTGCTCTTGTAACTACTGCATTTGTAGCTTGCATGTTATTATCTTCCCAAGCAGCAATCTGCTGTGGGGTACACTCCCTAACTCCGTGAATACGACCAATAATAAGGTCCGCAATAGGATTAGGTAAGAGACAAGCATGCACATCTCCAGTAAAGAAAGGAGTGGCAATGCGAATTACAGCAGTAGGATATTCTTCTAGAGTGCCGCCAAATGTGACACATTTAATAACCCTTCCTGTAGCACAAGATGGATCTACAAGCGATTGTCTAACACCAATAGTGGTGCATCCGGAATCGAAAAGTAGTGAGACCGGAGTATCATTAACAAGACCCTTATGTAGAATTAAAGAACCCTCCCGTCATGCGCAACAGCAGCAGGAAGAGCGGGAAGTGGGTGACCACAACTCAAAGTAGTTATGGTACCCGGTTCGAATAAAGTACTGCATTGGGGGCATTTGTTTGCTCTCTCAAAGTCAAAAGCAGAACCCCTCTCGTCAAAGTTTTTACTATCAACAACATGATTACAGGCTCCCTCAGTTTCCTGTTGTACAGCATTAGCCTGCTGATATCTCTTTTTTTGTGTTGAGATCTACCCCGACTATTATTCCCTCTGAAGTTATCAGAGTTATTATTATCTCTGCAGTTATTATTGTCTCTATTGTAATTGTTATCCTGGTTCGAATTCCAGTTTCCACGATTACTATCATGTTCACATTGATGCGAACATCTATTTGTTTGGTTCTGAGGTCTTCGGCAGGAATAACCTCTATTCCCATATCCTCTTTTGAAATGCCTATAATTATTAGGGTGATAGTAACGACCACTATCAGGTTGTCTCCAATTCTTCGAAGAAGAATCACCATGAAATTGGTTTCCATGCTTTTGACAGTAATTACCGCTGCTCTTTCTATCAAAATTTTGTTGGAATCTACGTGCAAAGTTTTGACCATACGGAGCTGCCGAAGCAACTGGTAAACCTTCTTTCACCTTAGAGTTACCCATGGTTATGTGTGGGTGCGCAGTTACGTATGGGCAACAGAAATCTTCCATTTCTTTTATTGTTTTAGGTTTACGTTCATGAAGGAAAGCAAGGAAAGACTCATTGACAGACGACATGACTTTGTCTCTAAGTATTAAGTCCATAAGTCCTTCATAAGTTTTTTCCGTCTTAGATAGTTCAACCCATCGTGAGAAAGTAATGCGTATTCTTGCAATAAACTCGGAGAATTCAACTCCATTTTCAGGTAACATGTTTTTAAATTGTAGACGATAGCCGTCTTCGTTAAGCTGATATTTCTTTAACAGAGCGGCCCTGACAACCTCATAATTGTTCTTGTCAGGTTCATCCACCATATTTAATATACTTAGAGCTTTACCTGTCAGTATCCCTGATAACTGATAAACATATTTTGCTTTGTCTATGTTATGAGCTGTACATGCTTGTTCAAATCTGTCCAGATAGAACATTATGTCATCACTGGAAGGACTAAAGTTGGTAACTTAATCTTAAAAGTATCATTATTAGCCTTACCAGAAGATGAACCCTTGTTTGAATCATTACCATTACTCATGTTCATCAATTTCAAATTTTCCAACTCTAAAGCCAAGACCTTTTCTTCATGTTCCATTTTTTGCTTTCTTCTTTTCCTCTCATCAGACTCTCTCTGTAATCTTCTCTCCTCAGCCTGAGCCTGTATTTGAAGTCCTTTTCAGCTTCTCTTTTTCAAGTCTTTTATTTTCAGCCTCTTTTTCAAGTCTTTTCTTTTCAGCTTCTTTTTCAAGTCTTTTATTTTCAGCTTCTTTTTCAAGTCTTTTATTCTCAGCCTCTAGCTGTAGCTTTCTTTCCTCAGCTTCTGATTCCCTTTTTTGTTTTTCCATTTCCATTTGGAATCTTTTTTCATCCACCTGCATCTGCAGTTTCTTTTGTTCAGCTTCCATTGCTTTATCATATCGAGCAGTTGCAAATTCTTTTAACTTATCACCAGTCTTCCCAAGCAATTTACCCTGCTCAATAAAGTGCTCAAATGTAGACATGTTGTCTAACATATGAGTCCAAAACCTGAAATAATTAACTAATTTATTTCAAACCTAAGTGTAACAAGTCTTAATTAAGCACTTGTATATTCACATCACCTTATATTATCCCAGTCTCTGTGGGAAACAAGTCTCCAATCAAAGAACTTGTATATGAAATATCACCAATCAATTCTTGATCATAAGTGCACTTCTCATTCAATAGTGCACGACACTATTCATCATTCATTTATCATCAGTGTAGTAGTAACAGTGCATTAGCATAGCCCATTAACTAATTACTATAACTGTAAACAATGACTATGTAAACACATGCAGAATGTAACATTGAAAATGTAAACAATGCAAACAATGTAAACAATAACAATGTAAACAATAACAAAGATCAGCAACAATACAAAAACGTTCGCAGAAATCAACTAAAAATAAAGCAGAAATTAATGAAATATCACAAAAAATGTGACGATATCTGCGCTATAATTAAACAAAATACATGACACCACAGTGTATAAACAAAAATGTTGTATGAAACTAAATTATAGACAAGAGTAGGCTAACAAATACAAACAAATCAAAACAAAACTAAAGAATGCGAAATAATAACGAAAACAATATTAAAACATGTCATCACAGCTAACATAAATAGCAACAGAAGTCGCTTAGCAAATTCCCGTATCGGAAATTTGCAAACCCTACAGAAAACGCTCACAATAGACGACCTCTATGACGTGGCATAATCTAACGGAGACACCACCCAACCGAGAACCCGCTGAAATATAAACATATAAATATACAAATAACATATACACATATAACATATAGAATGAGATGATACACAGAAGACTCAGCAGAAGTATAAGGGCACAGTTTACATACAAACAGGCCACTTAACTTATAGGCTTCCAATCGTAGAACAGCAGAAAAACGGATGTCAATCAACGTCCTAAAGAGCGAAGCTCCAACGATGATGGCACATCTGAACTGCTTCCACTGCTAACACGATGGTACAAGAGCTTCTGACATACTGTGTGGTGAGTTGTTTCGGCACTTGACCTTCTAATCCAAAAGTAAGTTGATGGAAATCGGTACTTGGCCTTCTTCAGAAAACAACCCGTTTCAACCGGCACTTGACCTTCACAAAAACGACAGCACTGGAACCTTGACAGCAGCAACTTGCTTGACTTGGGTAAAAGATAACAGCAGTCCGAGTTATCCGGCAACATGTAACAACGCCGGGTACTGTCAAATTCTTGTTTCCGTCAAAAAATTGAAATTTTGACTTTTACCGGGCAACGCCGAGTACTTTGAAAATTTTGAAGATGTTGACTGTATTGAAGAATGTTAATTTCTTGAAGGATGCTGATGAATTCTTGTTGAAAATGAAGTGGGTAAGGGACCCCGTGTTTGCTAGTACCTGAATCAAACCAGCTTATGGCCACCAAATGATGCGTGATGCCATATGATGATGGATGGTATCCGCATGTCTGGTTTTGTGTAGTGTGCAGATGTGTTCAGTCAAAACAATGTTCATACAAAAATAACAGGGCAATCCACATAGGACGTCAGTAAACTCACGACGTATAAAGTCAATGATTCTTGAAACAGCCGTTGACGTTTTTCTTCATTATTTATTGTGGACGCCACAGTGACAAAATGGTTACGCGAATATGTAGACACATCAAACAGTCATTATCACAGCAACATTCAATACAGCAATAGACGGTAGACAGCATTACAATGATGAGTCAGATGCATGTTATATTTCATAGTGCTGTAAATGTAGTCAGGTGAAAAACTCCATCCTTTTCTATAACAGCCAGGAGATAACCAGATGTATGAGATCAGTTCACTCTCCTTAGTCTGACTTCAGCAAGACAGACACGTCTGCAGAAGTATAAATAATGTCCTCAAAAATATCCTCTAGATAACAAAGGTTTTTCAAACCTAGTTCAGGTAACCAAGTAGCAAGTAATAGTCCTTGGGACCTGCATCAACCGATGCAGCACAATACAGCGACATGTGAGCTAGGAAAACATCTCGTGACGACGACTTTCGAAGACAGGCTATGAACCAGAAATCGTTCACGACCAAAAATCGATAGAGTTAATGAAAATGTTAATATACCTTGCTTTCATGAAATACACAGAAATATCACGCCTCCCGACATGTGGGAAACACTAGAGGTATTATCTCGAATAAACGAAATATCCATTAAGAGGACTACACATCCCTGACAGAACAAAAAATAGCGGAGATCCCCTCTTCATCGAGGCATCTCTTTCGCCATTCCAAATCGCTCACTCCACTAGTGGTGGGCGGAAACCGATCGACAAAGAAGCAAGACAAGTCATGCGCAGTCCAGCGCAAAATGACCACAGCTCAAACTTAACTGCATTCGATACCAACGCGAGAAGACAAATGCTTACCGAGAAAAGTGACTATAAATTTCAAGCAGTTGTTGCCCTTGCGTTATAAAATAGATATTGTAATAAAATGATGTTGCGAGAATTTATCACGCAACAGAGAGGAAGCCAAAGCTTTTGTCAGAGACGAACTTGACAGATATGACGCGGAGAGGAAAGCGGCTGAGGCTAAAGAGGAAAAAGAAGAAGCTAGGAGGAAAGAAACGGAAGACTGTCTATTACAGCAGAAGAAGATGGATGAGGAAATGGAAAGCCGCAGGGAGAGAGAACGAGAGGAAGGAAGAGACAGCATGAGGGGGGGAAAAGGGGGGGGAGAGGGGAGGAGAGGACAGCATGAGAAGGATGAGGGAGGAGAGACAGCATGAGTTGGAACTCTTAAAAGCTCTTTTTAAGCTCTAGAAATCCAAAGTCGTTGGGGCATGCCTCTACCTCCAGCAATGGAGAGTCTTCTCTCTCATTTTCTTAACTGATCCTTCTAACACTCATTCTCCTCATATATCATCTGCTATCTGTCTTTTGCGCTAGAATCTTTCCCTTGTCCTAATGAGAAGATTGACACTATGGCTAGAAAAATTTGAGAAAATTGCAACTCTGTACGGTTTAGAGCTGATCGTGATTGGAATATGAAGCTTTCTCAAGGCGTTGAAAAAAGCAGTGCGTATGATGTTTACGCCCAAACTGGAAAGCAGCCAACAAGACAAAAGGGACCCCAAAAAAACTATGATGTGTTGAAGAAAAAGCGTTACTAACAGCGTTTTGAAATGAACGCGCGCAAATTTTTGCAACTGTTTTTCTAACAGCCAGAAAGGAGAATTCTGAAACTTGTCAGCAGTTCTCCTCTCGTCTAAGGGGATATCTGACAAAGTGCCTAGAGCTCTCGCAGCTCCCCTCTACCTATGAAGGTCTGGAGGAATTAGTTATAACAGAACAAATAAAGAACACTTTGTCTGCTGACACCCGAAAGTCTTAGCTGAGCAAGGTGCAGAAAAGCTTGAAGACATTTTGGAAAAGTCTGAGCGATATCACAATGCGCTGGCTGAACTGCCGGCCACAAAACGTAAACCGACAGAAGAGCCTTTTCGAAAGAACAATCTAGACCAATCTTCTCATGCTTCTAATCAGAATAACCACAGAGAAACTGGACCTCAAAACCCCCCTCCGGAAAAATCCAAGTTCTACAAAAACACGTACCCCACCAACAACAGTCTGATCAACTCGACCGTTCTTCATGGCACCGCAGCCAGCGAGGACAAGGTGACAAAGGGAAAACCCCTGCGCACGGGACTAATGATCAGGGCGAGCACACTGAGCCTAAACGCATCGGATGCTTGCTAACAGTCTCGCAAGGCGGAATTATTGACAGTGATTCCCAACCTGAGGGAGAGAGACCCTCAACGCGAGATACTGTTATTTTGAACGGTTCTCAAACTTTTTGTTTATTTGACACGGGGCTCTCTTATGATTGCATTGTTGCCAGACACCTGGTTAAACCCGGTCAAGAGACAGGAGAGACCGTCCAACTTTGTGGAGTTTCTAAGAGTGAGGCACCTACAGCGCTTCCCATCGCACTGGTGGAGATACACTCTGATTTTGTCAGAGGTTTGATCAAAGCGGCTGTTATGGATGACCCGATCTACCCAGTCATACTTGGCGGTAGATATGTGTCTATTGGGAAACCGGAAGAGCCGATTGTGGCAGCAGCAACTACAAGAGGGCAAACCAAGAAGGAACGGGAGCCTGCGCCTAATTTGTTACCTATGGAACTTAAAGAAGCGCAACAAAAGGACCCTACTTTGGCACCCTGCTTTAGGAAACTGCCCATGGCTAAGGAACCCAGACAGCACGGGGACATTTTTCTAAGGATGGCGTACTTTATCGCAGAACGGGCAAGCCTGACCAAGGTTACAACCAGCTCCTAGTACCGAAACAGTACAGAAGCCAAATCCTAGGAATGGGGCACTCTCTTCCCTTCAGCGGACATATGGGACAGAACGCCACAAACCAACGGATAACTACTCATTATTGGTGGCCAGGAGTAAATACTGACATTATCAGGTATGTCAAATCCTGTGCCCAGTGCCAACGTGTACCACCCAAGCAACGGACACCCCCAGTCCACATGGGTGAAATGCCAATAATGGGAACACCATTCGAACGGGTTGTGATCGACATTTTAGGACCCTTAGAAAGGACTAAAAGAAGGAACAGGTATATCCTGACTTTAGTCGACACATGCACTTTATGGGAAGAAACTATCCCGCTAACATGCACAGATGCCAAGCATGTCGCAGAAGCCCTAGTGCAGATTTTCACTCGGTTGGAATTCCCTCAACAAGTGTTGACGGATAACGGATCTCCATACCGAAACCTGTTGATGGATGAGATCGTTAAGATCTTGAGGGACCAGCACATCTACACTAAGCCTTACACTCTGGCCAGAAGTGGGTTAGTAGAACGTGTTAACGGAAACCTCAACCTGATGCTAAGTAAAATGGCACAAGTGAAACCTGACGATTGGGATCTTTCTATCCTGCTGCTCTATTTTGCGCAGAAAAAATCCCCAGACAGAAAAAACCCCACATACGTCTACAGGATTTCGCCAGCCACGCTTTTATTCGGCAGACCATTAAGGCCCGCTTGAAGCCTTACTCAGGTCGCTGACAGACCAGAAGGCTGATGAGACAGTTGTCTCAGCATGTAAATATGTGACGGATTTAAAGGAAAGGTTGAAACTAGGATGGGATCTAGCAACGACCAACTTTAAGCGAGCACGCGCAAAGCACGCTAACCGATACAGGAAAGTCGCGAAAGAAAGAGAACTGGAAGCAGGAGAGAAAGTTTTGGTGTTACTCCCCACCGGGAACAACAAACTGAGGATCGGATGGCAAGGGCCGTTTACCGTCCTGAAAAAGATTTCTAAGGCTAACTACCAGATCTCTATTAAAGGAAAGGAGAAGGTTTTCCATTTAAATCTGTTAAAGAAATACTTGGAAAGACCAGTGCCGACCTCCGAACATCTCCTGACGATCGCCAAAACTGACGAAGATGACGATAGTGGCAGGGAAATTCCACTGCACACACACGAAATCTTTCAAAAATGTCAAAAGCGGTGACGCTCTTTCAAGCGCACACGGTAGACATTCCAGAGAAGGAAGAACGTGGGAGCAGACTTCATGAGTAGGAATTGGATAGAGACGGAGGGGGTATATGAGAGGGAAGAGAACAGACACCCTGAAGCTACGAATATAGGCAATTTATTTCCATAACGTAGACATGGAGTGCTTCCATATCGTAAAGGGGGGACATTCTGTCGCATAAAGATTTATGATCAATAAATTTTCTATATTCTTTTCTTTTCTACCCGTGTCCTCTACTTTATTATCGCTCTTTTATCCTTTTCCTGTTTTTCGCATTCATTCGTTTGTGACTAAATATATTTTCCCATTCTGACTTTGCCGTTTCTTTTCTCATACTAGTAACGCATTTTATTGCGTAATGTGTCAGTCCCTGGACGAGACGAAATAGTGTGAGAATTCATTCCGTCAGACACAGAGAGCAGACAGTTGTCTACATGTTCATCTGTCACGAGAGTTTTCTTTGGCTAAGCTCTCGGCGTGAGGTGTGAACGGCGCCCTCATGCATAGCTCAGAAATGAGACATGTCGTGTGAGGTGTGAAGACGCGTTTTGGCAGTTATGGCCAGCATCTTAGTTAAGTGTTAAGAGAAGGGGGGGGGGGGGAAAGAAAGAGAGACCGGCGCTATTTCGGGTTTTCGTAATAGCGTGGGATCCTTTGTCCGTTTTCATATATCTACACGAGTAGCTTAGACTATTCTTTAAGTTCTCCAAATTTTGCAGTAGACAGGTTGCTCGTGCTAAGGAAATAAGCTTGTATAGCGAAGTCTTAGTTTGTTCTCGACAATTTGCCAAGCTTCTAGACTACCAATAAATATAAGCGTATAAATTCTAAGTTGTGCGATGCCTGTAGTTCTTGTCTGGAGGTAAAACATTATATTATATATCTTGTAGTGTTGAGTGATTCAGTGATAAAGCACGCTTATTTCATTTTTACTAGTGAGATTCCTGTGCAGAAGTATTAATTTATAAGTCTGTTATATTCTCTAGTCGACATGTTACAGTGGAAAGCAGAATAAACTATAATTTCTAGCTTAAACTCATGCAGCGGTAAATGAATTTTATTAAACTGCTAATAATCAGTCGAGAATATTTTAAACTAACTTATAACTGCACTGATTCATCATTGAGTATTGACGAAATACGTATGTATTTCTTATTCATGATGATTGATTGGGTCTATCATTCTTGTAGCAATTCATTGACTTTATGACTATTTGTATATGTTTGATGTAATTTTATGTGTTGTGATGGAATTTTAGTATGATAATTAAAATTCAATTAAACTTAATCAGTGTGTTGGTCAGCTCGTTCCAAATTATCTATATTTTCATTTGACATAGTTTCACGTCTGCGCGTCTATTGTAGTCACTTATGTGTGTGTGTATGTGAGGTATATATAAATTAATATATATTATACTAGACGGTCTGACAAATCTTAATCTGTTGTAGATGATCGGCTGACTGAGAGAAATCATCTCGAGGGTCAGAGACCGACTCTAATATATTTCCTCCATCTCACTCGTGAAATCTATTTCTACCTATATCTCACTGAGATATCACCTGTTTCTATTGCTATTCAGAAGGGACCAAACTTAAGTCTTAATTCACCTATCACAAATCTACGACACACACACACTCAAATCATGTCCTCCGTTGTCCCTCTTTACCGCAGCACATCTACTCAGTCATTTCCTCCACTGTACCTCAGACTTCCTAGCATATCTACCCCAATCATGTCCTCCCTTATACATCTCACTCCTTGCACACCTATTCCAATCATTTCCTCCGCTATACCTTTCACCTCCAGCACATCTAATTCAATCATGTCCTCCACCATACCTGTCACCTCTAGCACATCTACTCCAATCGTTTCCTTCACTGTACCTCCTTCAGTTCAGTTTGAGGGAGACAAGAGTATGCAGTTTTCCTCTTCCTCCCCTTCCATAGAAATAACCATATCGTCTATGGCAATTAAAGCTGTATTGCAAATTTCATCACTGTAACCAATTTTCATTTCAGGGTATATTAACTGAGCCTGATGTTTAAAATCTTATGTAAGTTCATCTCTGTATTTCATCCTTAGTGCTAGTGGGTCACCAACTCTACAGATTCTAAGTAGAATGTTCATCTGATGTTTCTTGCTGCGTGAAATAATGAAGCCTCTTAAAATAGACGAACTCAAAAAAGTTTGACGTGGACCCCTGATCTTGTTGAATCCTTTTTAAAAAAAGGGAAAAAAAAGGGAATCTATTATATATTTTACCCCAAAATTAATGCTAAGGGAAACAATACAATTAATGTGTAACTTTATGTATGTTTATACATATATATATACATACAAATATATACATATAATATATATATATGTTTGTTTATACGAGGTAGCTTCAAAAAGTTCCTGAAATTTGCGTATTGTATAGAAGTAAATAACAATACACATTATTTACACTACAATTCCTTCAAAATAGTTCCCTTCTTTCCCTTCATTCGCAAACTACACACTTTTGCCAACGTCCATACAGGTGTTGGAAACATTCCTGGAACCCATTCTTTGATATCCTCAGCTGCTTTGTCGCACTGGTGATAACGTCCTCAGCATCCTTGAATCTCTGCCCTTTCATTGCCGATGTTAGGCGAGGGTACAAGAAAAAATCATGGCTGGTGCCAGGTCGGAGCCCAGGAGGAGATATATGGAGGATGTTCCAGGGCAGTTACATTGTGCATTGCGAGGTACTGCTTCACCAGTAGGGATCGATGTACTGGCGCATTGTCATGCAGCAGAACCCAACTGTTTGTTCTCCATTTTTCTGGGCATTTCCTTCTGATTGCATCTCTTAGACGACGGAGGATATCAGCGTACATTTCCATGTTAACCGTTCGGCCTTCAGGAATGAATTCATGGTAGACAATACCCTGGGAATAAAAAAAAACGTCCAACATAACTTTTCCTTTGCTCTTGTCCAAACGAATATTCTGTGTCCGGGGAGATGAGGGTGATTTCCATTCAGAGGACTGACATTTTGTCTGAGGATCGTACAAAAAAAACATCACGTCTCGTCTCATGTGAATATAATGTTGAGAAAATTGCTATCTTGATCAGCCAGTGATTAGGTCTCCTGCCAGTGTCAATCTTGTTTCTTTCTGTTCAGGCGATAACATTTTGGGAACCATGTTTTGACAAACACGGTGCATGTGCAGTTCATTGTGGGAGAATATGTGGCAACTTCCAAATCTGATATTCCAACTTTGGGAGGCTATTTTCTCTATGACTTAAGTCTTCTGTCCAACGCTAAACAACGTTTTCCGAACACGCTCAATGTGTTTTCATTGTTTATCGAGGTAGGGTGGTCATCCGCTACGTGGATCATCATCGGGACACTAACACGACCTTCACAGAAAAACGCTTGTGCCATTAAAAAAACTTGTGATTCCTTCATTGCGGTATCACCATATGCGTTATTAATCAAGGTTACCATCTCTGATGGTGACTTCTCAAACAACACTACAAAATTTGACAATTTGTACGTTGTTCAGTCAAGGACATTTTCAACTCCGACGATGCTACGTTGCACAGACACAACAAACTTTCTGTTTTGAGAGTACATTGTGAAGGTTACATCAGCTATGTCGTTTCATCAAGATCCACTACTAACGTATAAAACGTATAATCTCCATGACATAATCACTCATTCAAAACATGAGGCGACTATTCGGGGGAACTTTTTTGAAGCTACCTCGTGTTTTTGTGTGGTGTTTAGTTTTTTATTATATTTTTAGTATTTATATATATATAAATAAACAATGTTGATAGAACTGACAGTGAAAAGGTTCAATGAGGTGCTTTCTCTGCTTTGGTAAATAGATGGAGATCAAAAGATATCAAGTCTAACTAAAAAATCAGGAATTTTTCAATTTAACTGTGGTTTTTTTTTTTTTTTAAGTATCCAGCTAACAATGGATGGAGTTATATTAGGGATATATAGTGTAGTAAATTCAAGATAATAAAATCTGGATTTTGATATCTAAATATTTTATCTTTTCCCCCCTAGACTCAGTCCAAATATAGTAAATTAAAAACTGTAAAATTGTGTGAATGCATGTGTGTGTGCTCCGCTTTCAATTAAAATTTTTTTTAAATAGAAAAAAACACCAATTAAACATAAAAAACAAACACACCAAAAAAAAAAAAGATAAAGGTCTCTCATAACTGTCCTGTTGTTAACAAGGAGAAAATGGGGTGAGTATGCCCCGGGGTGTCCGTGATGACACCCAATCAACCATTTATCAGTCATTCTCCACACGGAGCACCCCCATCAGAACTACACCCTTATCCTCACAACAGCATTGCTACTTATATATATTTTTGTTCTTTGTTATTTACGGTTTTAGTTACATTGTGCATTTCTCTAGATTCAGGGGTGGTCGGCAACCTGCGGCTCGCGAGCCGCATGCGGCTCTTTTGAGGACATCTTGTGCAAGCTCTTGGGCCCTCTGGCATACGTAAACATTTAAGTGTCCGTCCACTTAAAAACCACCTTTTGACATACATTTTCGTGGACCTAAAACTTTTGGGTGTGGGGGATGGGGGTCTGTAAAGATTGTGTCATATTTTTTTATTTTTTAAAGACAGGAGAAATGCTCTCGTTTAATTACTATTTTTGGATTCACAATCCGATTATAGAACTTTTCGATTGCGAAATAAACAAGTGTTTTCTCGAGTATGTCCGTCGCGCACCCAATGAGACCGACCACAGACTGTAACCGCCTAAGTTTTGCCGTTGAAAACTTTCCTGATGTACTTGCTTGCTGGTATAACAATTTTCTTCTGATATCGAAGTTACCGCGAAGATTTGATTTTTTGACTAAAGGTAAGTTTGTCAACACATTTTTTCTCCTTTAATTATGCTTTGCTGTGGAGAGATATCGACGCCTATCTTCATCCAATTTCTATTTAAATTTTATTAAATTTACCAACATTCTAGGTCAGGTCAAATGTATTATATCAGTACCATTTAGCTCTGGTGAGAGAGAATCGGCCTTCAACAAACACTTGCCAAGTCGTTCCTGTCTGGTGCCAATCATCAGTATCATGTGATGGTTTACCTTTTTATGTGGCAATCAACAAAGCACAGGGGATGTAGGCACATACCTACCACAAACAGTCGTTAACATATGGGTCCAACTTTATGTAGCGCTCACATGAGGGACGGAAAAGTCTATAATCAGGAACAGGCTACCAATGTTGCAAAATTTAAAAGACAACCGTACGCTCGTTACAACAACAAAATGATTAAAAAGAGCTGTTAAGTATTTAGATAATAAGTCTTAGTCCCAATTAGTTGATTGCATTTGGATAAGTTTGGACTACAAAGAATCCATTGAAGGTTGAAGAGGGAAAGGAATGGAAGTAAATTGACGACAGAACCTTGAAACAGAAAAAAGCACACCATAATTCTTTCACACCCACTTTATGGATTTTGTTGAGGGGATCTGTGTTCCACAGAGAGCTGAAAGTACTGAATGGATGACTGATTGACGAGTTAAGCAACAGCAAGAGGTGGATAGTTACACAAGTTCTGACCTGACCTACTCCCGATGCCACAGGCATAACCAATTTGAAGGTCCGACCTAAGTTACAGTCTGCATATTTTTTTTTCTTTTTTTCAGCACTTTATCACAGTCCAGAAGCTTTTTGTGGGACTGTATATTTTCCTCAGGACTTTCTACAGTATGTCTCTATTTACTCTGGCAAAAAAACATGTTCCTCGTCCATAAAGGAAGAATTTAGTTCTTTCACACTGAATCTGTCTTTTATGGCCTTGGTGTATGATATCATAATCTTACACAATCTTGCTTTTCTGAACCTGAACTGTGCTTGGCTAAGTGATAGGTTTGACTATTTTTCTCTTTTGTTCTCGACAATTTGCACAAAACTTTTACCAAGATGATACAAATGCTTCTTTGTTGTTAAATTTCCTGTCTATTGTTTTCTTCTTTTCATTATGGGACACAATTAAATGCTCTGACATTAACTCATCTTCCAATGTTTGTTGTTTTTTTCCCACGCCCTTATTACTATTTGGTAATAATTAACTCATTTCACATCTTGGTTTCCTCTCATGCTTCTAGTGCTGAATGCTGTCATATCACTAATTCCAGCCGGATTAATATTAAGACCTTGGACAGCCCTCTCCTAAGGTCTAGCTCAGTGTTTCTCCAACCTAGATAGTAGCAACGACCCCTTATGACAAACGAATATTTTTAAAAAGCCCCCCCACCCACCCCCCCCCCCCGCCCCACCCCCCCCCCCCCCCCCCCCCCCCCCCCCCCCCACCCCCCCCCCCCCGCCCCCCACCCCCCCACCCTCCACCCCCCCTTTAGCTCCCACTGGCTTCTTATAGTGTATACACAACACACACTCACACCACACACATCATAATCCACTATACTTTTAAAAAGCAATGCAGTTTAATGAGTTATCTTTTCTTATAATATAAGAAAAAGAGCAAGCACATTTATAAAAGCATAGTTTATATCAATATGTGTTTTTTAAGTTCGGAATAATATTACAACACAAGTTCATTATCCTGAATTACAAATTGTGCGGAGCAAATGATATAAAATTAGTTTTACACAATCTATAACTATATAATCTATCATTTAATAGCGCTACATGACTGCAGTCATTTAAAATAGGTTATGAACAAAGGTTACCAAACGTGGAACTGATGACATGAACTAGGACAAAGTGTCAATGGAACAAAGAGATAGCTTGAGAAGAAGACGATGGCGGATCGGATAGGACAACTCACACTTTGTGTAACTGGGAAACCTGTTGCGATTAGATCAGAGTTAGCATTTACTAATGGCAGGTCCTTGTTTCTGGAAACCCCAGGGCAAGAGAGGCAGAGGTATATAGGATCAAAGGCATTGGACATGGAGAGAAAGAAGAGCTTGGGGACTAAAGTACAGAGCCTGCAAAATGAATATAAGGAGACGAACGTGGATAGGAACTTGAGATGATGGCACGTGACAGCGGGGACTTCGCAAAGTGTTTGTTGAAGGTATGCTCTTTGAGAGTGGAGGGTTATGAATGATGAAATGACTGCACTCGTATATATCTTCAAATCTGAATACCAAACGCTCTCCTTATGTAACCCCTTAACATGAAAAAAATTAAAAAACATTGTAGTATAAAAATTAAACTTACTAATGAAGCTTAATGAGTATCCTTTGCGCTTGGTGGAACTCGGCCAGTTTTGTAATTATTGGTTCTAAGTTTTGTTAATAATCCTCTGTTACAAATTGCAGTACGGTTTGCGTTGCTTTTGTAGTAGAAACACTACTGCACTGGAACCCCTTCTCACGGATGGTTCAACGGGCTGCAACGTTTGAAATGCTGTAATTAGCAATTTATTTTCATACCAAGGAAAACAGGGTTATGTGGGTTCACACGTCTGCTAATATTCATAATATTATTCGTTAATGTAGTGGGTGGGTCACCAGGATCGAGTTTGAGGACCAGGGGAGGGAAATTTGGCCAGAGGACCCAACGACAAGGGGGGGGTAATAAGGTTGATCTTCAGCTTGTTCCAAGTTGATCTAAAAACAAGTGGGTCGTAATGGGCACCGAATCAGGGTATCATAAGTGAGGGATAAATGGGGGCTTTACTTCGTACGTAGGTCAGGCTTTGAAATGGGTTGAGGGGCATTCGTGTCCAAATCGTCTGGGGGTGGTTGTAAAATCTGGAGGGGAGTCTGTTAGGGGGGGAGTATGTTCATAACTGCAGTAACTTTTTTAGGGGGGGGGGGGGGGGGGGGGATCGGGGACTAAGATTATTTTTATATATATGTTCAATTTTGTTGATGTAACCCATGATAATTTCCTTTGGAATTTAATCAGATCTGATTATAGTTTTCCTTGTAGCTTAAGAAGAGAACTCATTTAAATATTCAAATATATCTTAATTATAGGCCACATCGTTTCGGACAATATTTCTCTTTCGATGCTATAGATGTGTAGGGTTTAAAAAAAATCTAAAAATTTTTACTGTATCCTGACCGTTGTAACATGAAGTACTAAAATCCTTTGCGATTCGGAAACCTTGAACCCACCCCACCCCCTAACCAAGGAACGCAGGTGGGCCAAAAAATAAAAAAAAAAAACTATTGTTTGAGATTACAAGGGGTGGCTAATTACGAAGGGGGGAAATTATCTTTTTGGTAAAATTGTTTTCATTAATTTGATTAATTGTAAAAATGTTCCACAACGCCCCATGAATGGAAGTAGCGACCCCAATCGTTGGACCATTAGAGGAACGCCCCCCGACATCATGAAAATGCCCCCAGGGGGCGGTCCGCCCCGTTGAGAAACACTGGTCTAGCTCAAGGATGCTGGGTTCTAAGTGGCTTGAAAGGAGAGGTTCAATTATCTTAGACACTGTTGGCACTAGGACAAATTAAATCCTACTTTGCATGTAAGATCAGTTTTTCTTTGACAACCTCTTCGTGTTGTTTAGGTCGTGCTGCAACTTGTATAATAGACTGCTCATCTAAAATGTATATTTTTCATTTGTTTGATTATTAATTCATTTGATTCCTATTGTATGGAATCTATGGTGACAAGTTCATAAATTTTAATTCATTTGTAATTATGTCATTTCAGAAATGTCAGTTATTCTGAAACATTCTAGTGACTGGTATTTTTTCCCT